>PVJX010025691.1:0-26667 GCA_004027295.1 Dolichotis patagonum | reverse complement strand
TATGCAGAAGACTAAAACTAGACCCATGTCTATCACCATACACTAAACTAAAATCTAAATGGATCAAAGATCTAAATATTAAAACAGAAACACTAAAACTGCTGGAAGACAAAGTAGGTAAAAACCTCAAAGATATAGGGGTAGGAAGAGAATTCATGAACAAGAACCAAAGTACATGGGTACACGGGAAGTACTTCCCAGAATGAATAACTGGGACCACATCTTATTGAAGAGTTTCTGCATGTCAAAAGTGGTTTCCAGCAGAGTGAAAAGAAAACCCACAAATTGGGAAAAAATCTTCATGGACAGCGCCTCAGACAAAGGACTCTGTCTAGAACTTATACAGAATTAAAAAAAATGAGACCCTCGAAATTCAAAGACCCAATCCTAAAATGGGCATCTGAAATGAATACAGAGTTGTCAGATAAAGAAATACGAATGGCAAATAAATACATGAAAAAATGTTCATCATCATCAGTCATGAGAGAAATGCAAATCAAAACCACACTGAGACTCCATCTCACTCCAGAAAGAATGGCCAAGTTAAAAAAACACTACCAACAACAAGTATTGGAGAGGCTGTGGGGAAAAAGGAACTCTTCTGCACTGTTGGTGGGAGTGTAGACTGGTGCAACCACTGTGGAGGTCAGTCTGGAGATTTCTCAAAAAGCTGGGTTTGGACATCCCATTTGACCCAGCTATTCTGCTTCTAGGCATATTCCCAGAAGAACTAAAAACATCATACCACAGTGATATATGTGCACCCATGTTTATAGCAGCACAATTTGTAATAGCCAGATCTTGGAAGCAACCTAAGTGCCCACCAACTGAGGAATGGATAAAAAAGTTGTGGCATTTTTATACAATGGAGTACTACTCAGCTATAAAGAATGATCACATTGAGATATTTATAAATAGATGGACACGACTTGAGACCATTCTCTTAAGCGAAATAAACCAAACTCACAAGGGTAAATAGCATATAGTCTCCCTAGTATGAGATTTGATAAGTGTATATAAGACTTTATGGTAAGCATGAGTCCCCATCTCATAGTTTTGAAGTCTTTCAAAGTTTTCAATCATCAGTTGGAATGGTTTTGTCCTGTTTTGTTTGACTATATCATGCGTGATGATATGAACAGCTGTTTTGAATAAAACAAAACATTATGACAGCTATTGTTGATTTAATATTATCCTTCTTAGAAGTCCTGTCATGATTCTTTTGTTCTACTACCATTGGTTCTATCTAGCACATTGTGTCTTATTGGAACTTGAATATGTGTGATAGTTTAAACAAAAATTTTTTTAATCAAAAATGAGATATTATAGTACCCATTGATCATTTTCTGTTATTCAGTTCAGAAAGCCCCATAATTCTTTCACTCTATGCATGGCTTTATACTATTGTGTTATGTTTGATATTATTGTATTTGAAACTATGCTCAACTATAGCAGAGTAAGAGATATGGTGTTAGATACTGTTGATGTCCAGTTGTCTTAATATAAAGTACTGTGTTGCCTTTTTTGTCCTGTTCTGATCTGCTCTGTACTGCCTTCTTTTGTTTTATTCTCTTTCAATTAAAAATTAAAAAAAAGACTGCTTTCATTGCATTCCACAGATTGTGGTAGGTTGTTTCTGCATTTTCACTAAGTTGTAGGTATTGCTTTATTTCTTCTTTAATTTCATCTGTAGCCCACTGGTTGTTCTAAAGGTTGTTATTGAATTTACATACATTTATGTCAGTTTTGCAATTTCTTTTGCCATAAATTTCCAATTTCAGTGCAATGATCGTATAGTATGCATGGGAGAATTTCAATACTTTTGCATTTACTTAAGGATGTTTTATGGGATAATAAATGCTCTATTTTGGAGAATGACCTGTGTGCAGCTGAGAAGAATGTGCATTCTGATGTGGTTGGGTGGAACACTCTGTAAACATCTACTAAAACCAATTACTCACAGGTATGATTCATTTCTATTATTTTTTTGCTGACATTTTGTCTAGTTGATCTATCTCTTTTTGACAATGGGCTATTAAGTTCCCCTGTAATAATTGTGTTCTTGTGTATTTGGTTTTTTATGTTCTTGTGTATTTGGTTTTAGCATCTATCTTATATAGTTGGGTGCTCCTGTGTTTGGTGCATATATATTTATAGTTGTTAGTTCTTCCTCTTTAATTTTTCCACTTATGAATATGTAGTGACCTTCTTGGTCTCTTTTAATCATCTTAGGTTTGAAGTTCATATTGTCTACAAATAGAATAGTTAGCTCTGCTTTTTTCTGGGTTCCTGTTGCACGGAATACTATTTTCCATTCTTTGACTTTTAATCAATGAGTTTCTTTTTGAATCTGATGCATTTCTTGTATACAGCATATTGTGGAATCCTGTTTCTTGATCCATTCCATCAACCAGTTTCTTTTGATAGGTGAATTGAGCCCATTTACATTTATGGATATCACTGATATGTACTTGCTTGACTTTGCCATGTTGTTTTCCTGTTGTTAGTTACTTGCTTTTCTCCCTCATTTAATTTCTTGTCCAGACTGGTGATTTTTTTTTCTATTGTTGTTCTGGAGATTGTGGTCATTTTCATCTCTATCTAGGATGTACTTCAGCACTCTTTCTAAGTTTGGTTTGGTGGATATGAATATCTTCAGTTGTTCTTTGTCATGGAAGTATCTTGTTTCTCCAGTAAATTTGAAAGACAGTTTTGCTGTGTACATTACTCTGGGTTGAAAGTTGTTTTCTTTTAGGACTTGAAATACCTCACTCCAACCTCGTCTTAACCTGAAGGTTTGTGCTGAGATGTCTGCCATGATTCTAATAGTCTTTCCTTGATAGGTGAGTTGTGTCTTTTCTCTAACAGCTTTTAGTATTCTGTTTTTATGCTGTATGTCTAAAATCTTAATTATTATATGTCTGGGTATAGATTTATGTTGGTTATGACTTTTTGGCATTCTATATGCCTCACTTATTTGTATATCAGATTTTTTCACCATGTTTGGGAAATTTTCTGCCGTTACTTCTGTGAATAACTTATTTATATCCTTTGCATTTTTCTCCTGCCTCCTCACTGATGCCTATTAATCTAACATTTTTTCTCCAGACATCATCTTGAAGCTGCTGGATTGTCATTTCATGCTGCTTTGTTGTTTTTATAAGTTCTACCCTTTCAAGATTGTTATCTGTGATCCTGTCCTCAAGGTCTGAAACTATCCTCAGGTTCATTTAAATGTTTTGCAGGCATTCAATACAATTTTTTTTTTGTTTCTTGCATATCTCTTTGAATTTGCTTCATGGATTCTGCTTGTTTTCTGCATTGTTCATTGAAAGTTTCAATCAATTTCCCATGTTCCTATAGTTTATTAATCTATTTCTTCTCTAGCTATGTTGAGCAACTTATTTATAAGGTTGTTACTTTTGCCTTTACATAAGACATTATTTCTAATTTGAGTTCTTCTATAGCCTCATGGATTTGTTTTTTTACTTCATTTGCTATCTCTTCAGAGATTTCTGGTGTGTGACTTTTAAGGTCCTCTGTTTCATTATTGCCTGTACTTGCTTCTGATGGACTAGATTTTGGGATTGCATTTTGCCTTTTTGTTTAGTCATTTTCACCATTTGGATAAATATCTGGTCTCTAGGTTGGGGGCATTATTGGTGCACTCCTCAACCTGTTTGATGTTCTCTCTGTGTGGGAGGGTGTTACCCACTCTCTTGCCAGGTTAGCCAAGGTCTTACAATTGGAGGGAGTTTCACTTCTGCTCTTATTTACCCACTGCATACTTCTATTTTAGTGGGCAAATTCACCACACTGACTGGAGCCTGCTGAGGTCTTCTGCTTGGGTGAGGATTTCCTGAGTCTTTCATCCAGCCAGCACAGTAGACCACTGTAGTCCAAGATTCCAATGTTCCCGGTAGAAGGGCGAGCCCATTGGCACCAGTTCCAGGCAGCTCATGCCTGCAGTGGGCTTCCATGATGTTCCTGGTGGGAGGGCGGGCCCAGCTGCTGCAGTCCCAGGCAGCTCATCCTTAAGGAGTTCTTACCTTCTGGTCCTGGTGGAAGTGTGGGCCCAGCAGCCACAGTCCCAGACAGCTGAGACCTTCAGTGGGCTTCTGCGATACTCCCAGTGGAAGGGGGCTGCAACAGTGGCAGTCCCAGGCAGCTGAGGCTTTCAGTGGCTTCCACAATGCTGCCAGTGGAAGGACAGGCCCAGCAGCTGTGGTCCCAGGATGCTGAGGTGTATAATCTTCTTGATAATTTTCTGCATTCTATTTGCCACTATTTTATTGAGAATCTTTGCATCAATGTTCATTTGTGGAATAGGCCTATAATTCTCCTTTTTGGTTGGGTCTTTCTCTGGTTTTGGTATCAGAGTGGTACTTGCCTCCAGGAATAAGTTAGGGAGGATTGCTTCCCTTTCAATTTCATTGAAGAGTTTGAGGAGTATCTGCCTTAAATCTCTAAATTTCTTGTAGAATTCATCTGTGAATCCATCAGGACCTGGGCTTTTTTTTTTTTTTTTGTAAGTTTTCAATTTCAGTAGCTGAAATTGGATTATTCAGCAGTTTCACATCTTGTTGATCCAGCTTTGGTAATTCATATGTTTCTATGAACCTGTTCATTTCTTCTGTGTTTTCTAACCTATGAGAGTAAAGGTTTTTGAAGTAGGTATTGATGATCTTCTGTATTTCCACATGGTATATAGTGATTTTCCCTTTTAATTCCTTATTGCGTGAATTTGATTTTTTTCTTTCCTTTTAAAAGTGAGATTGGCTGGGAGATTTTCAATTTTATTTATCCTTTCAAAGAACCAACTCTTTGATTTGTTAATTCTTTGTATTGTTTTCTTAGTCCCTTTTGCATTAATATATTCTCTGATCTTTATAATTTCCTCCTTTCTTTTGGCTTTGGGTTGACTTACTCTTCTTTTCCTACATGTTTGAGGCATGGCATCAGGTTGTTTATTTGTGTTCATTCTGTTTCCTTGAGGTGAGAATTGACCTCAATGAATTTCCCTCCGAGGACTAATTTCATTTTATCCCACAGGTTCTGGTAAGTTGTATTTGGATTTTTATTTGCTTGTCAATATTGTTTAATTACTTCTTTAATTTCATCTGTGACCCATTGATTGTTCAGGAGTGTATTGTTTAATTTCCATGTCTCTATGGGGTTTTTGCAGTTTCTTTTGTCATTAATTTCTATTTTCTTGAAACTATGAGCATATAATATGCATGGAATAATTTCAGTTCTTTTGTATTTATTTAAGCAGGTTCTGTGGGCTAGTATATGGTCTATTTTAGAGAATGTCCCATGTTCAGCTGAGAAGAATTTACATTCTGCTGTTTTTGGGTGGAACACTCTACACATATCTACTAAATCCATTTGTTCACAATTTTGATTCAATTTTGTTATTTTCTTTTTTTCTATCTAGTTGATGTGTCTTTGTGTCAGTGGGGTGTTAAAATGTCACAGTATAATTGTGTTATTACTTATTTCATTTTTCATCTCTATTAATATTTGTTTTACATAGCTGAGTATTCTCATATTTGGGGCATATACATTTAGGATTATTATCTCGTCCTCTTAAAGCTTTTCTCTAACTAGTATGTAGTGACCTACTTTGTCTCTTCTGATCATTCTTGGTTTCCAGTTCACATTGTTTGAAAACAAACCAGCTTACCCTGGTGTTTTGGGAGGTTCAGTCTATGAATTTCCTTTTTGGTTAGACAGGTTTCTTGTATACAGCTTATGGTTGGATGTTGTTTCTTGGACCATTCTGCTAGTCTGTTTCTTTTAGATGGTGAATTGAGGCCATTTACATTAATGGTTATAACTGATATATATTGGCTTATTTTTGTCATGTTATCTTTCTGCTGTTGGTTCTTTATCTTTCTCATTTATTTAATTGTTTTACTTGCCTAATGTTTTTCCTCTGTTAGTGTTCTTGATGTTGTAGTTATTTTTACATCTATCTAGAATATTTTTCAGTATTCTTTCCTAGGTTGGTTTCATAGTCATGAAATCTTCAGCTATTCTTTGCTTTGGAAGTATCTTATGTCACCATCAATTTTGAAGGACATTTTGCAGGGTACATCGTTATGGCTTGGAAGTCATTTTGCTTTAGGATTTGAAATACTTCACTCCATGTTCTTCTTGGCTTCATTGTGTTGAGAAGTCTGATGTGATTTTGATGGGCTTTCTTTTGTGGGCAATCCATGGCTTTTCTCTAACAGCTTTTAATATTTTTTCATGTTTAATTCCTGGGATGCTGACTATTGTATGCCTGGGTGCAGATTTATTTTGATTCTTGCTAATTGGAGTTCAATATGCTTCACTTAACTGTATATAAATTTCCTTTCCCATGTTTGGGATATTTTCTGCTTTTCCTTCTCTAAATAGACTTTTGATATAATTTATGTTGTCTCCTTTTTCATTTATACTTATTTGTATTGTATTGTTTTTCTTCACATTATCTTGAAACTGTTGAATTGTTATTTCTTGATTCCTTGTCGTTTTTAAAGGACTTTTTCTTTCTTGTTCACTAGCTGCAGTCTTGTCTTTGAGGTCTGAAAGCCTATCTTTACATTCATTCAGGCACTTTTACTAGCTTTTGATGGAAATTTTTATTTTCTAGATATCTCAAATTTGTTTCATGTATTCTATTGCTTTCTTATATTGTTCATTCAAGGTTTCCATCTTTTTGCATTGCTCTTCAATTTTTAACTATGTCTTCTTTAGTTGTGTTCAGCATTTCTTTTATTATGTTTATAACTTCTTGTTTTACATGGGAGATTATTTCTTACCTGAGTTACTTTACAGCTTTGTGGAGATATTTCTTTACTTCAGTTGCTATCATTTCAGAAGTTTCAGGTGAATGGTTTACACTTGCTTCTATGTCTCTGTCTCCTAGGCTTGTTTGGGATGGGCTAGAGGTTTGAGGTTGCATTTTGCTCTTTCATTTTGTCATTTTCCTGTATTCCCTTGGGGAAACCAAATGCAAGATCTCAAGTGTTTCCTGGGTTGAGGATGTCTGTCCAGACTGCAAGGAGTTTCCCTATTTGAGTGGGGATCTTTAGGCAGGCCTTATTAACTCCCTAGTGTCACTTGAAGGCTCTCAAATGGGGGGAGTATGCTGGGCAGAACTTCAGCACACTCGGCATGGCATTCCAAAGCTACCTGGATGGTTGAGGTTGCTGGATGAGACTCTATTAGGTTCTGAGTGGTATAAGGCTGAACATCTAGATGGAGTACACTATGCAGACCTTCAGCTCATGCCACATGGCATACCAAATCTCCCCAGCTGTTTGGGGATGCTGGGTGGGGCCAAACCAGGTTCTGAGGGAGGTGCTGAGGTTGCATGGCTAGGTGGAGTTCCCTGTAAAGGCTTTTGGCTCATGCCACTCAGTGCAGGCATTTCCTCTGCACCTTGGAGTCATTGGGTAAGGTCCAGTCAGCACCCAAGCAACCTTAGTAAAAGAATAGAGTTCCTTTACCAAGGCCTCTGGCTGTTTGGGGCACTATGAAGGGCCCTACCAGTTTTTGAGCAAGGCACCAAGCTTGCAGAGATAGGTGGAGTTCACTGTGCATGCCTCTGGCTTGTATCACTCTGCACAGGCTGTCTATAGTTTTCTTTATAGAGGTCTTCCACTTCCTTGGTTAAGAGCATTTCCTAGATATTTCATTTTCCTTAAACTGTGAATGGTAATTTTTTTCATAATTTCCTTTCCCATTCACTGTTTCTGTACACAAATGCTAATGATTTATGTGTTTTGATCTACTATCTGCTATATTGCTGACATTGGTTATTAATTTTATGAGGTTTGGGTAGAGTTCATTGAGTCATGTAATCTTCAGAAAATGATGATTTGAATTCATTCTTTCATATATGTATCCTTTTTGATTTTTTTATCTTACCTGATTTCTCAGGCTAATATGTCAAGATTATGTTAAATAGAAAAATAGAAATTATAATAGTGGACATCCTTATCTGGTTTCCAATTTCAGGGGAAAGTAGGCTCTTTGTCAAAATAGAAGAAGATGAAGGAATTTTTTAATCATAGAAGTTTACCAGGAATGAAAATTTTTCAGGTAAAGTTTAAAATTTTTACTCAGACTCATGTGAACAGCATATATTATTATTACAAACAAAAGAAAGTAACTGCCTTGAAATCCATGGTTAATGAAAGCATTCAAAAAATAAACAGAAACTTGAACTGAGCCAAAGGATATAAATCAATAAAAGAGGGAATGGGAAGGGAATTTTGAAATATCATACAGAAAGAAAAGAAATAAATTTGAAGAGGACAGAATCTGATGAACTGTGGCTTATAAGGTAAGAGAATTATGAGAAAGAGAATGGTTATAAAAATAATTATTCATCAATCTATCCACAACATCTTGAATATTTCCCAGCATACTAAAAGGGTTCAAAATATTTTTGGAATAAATTCTTGAAGTTTTAGCATCTCTTTGCTAAATCTCTGTTCCATGTTTTGTCTATGATCAGATTTGCTGGGAGGCATATACATTATAAGGAGGAGTACAAAAAAGAGATATTCAACAAAGAGAGCTCTTTAATATGAGAGAATGAAAGAGAAACTTCTAGACTTGGTGATTTGAACATATCAGGCTTGTAGAGAATTTATTTTCCAGAGAAAGAATAAAGGAAGAAGTTATATAGATAATAAGTGGATGAGGCATATTCATCAATTCATTTTATCAGTAATTATTTATTGAGACATATATGTCCCTTTAAATCGTTTCCTTGAAAATCTTGTAATAAGAGAAATGCAATGAATGTAAAAACCTAATCAGGGTCCAAATTTCATTTAAATAGAATGAGAAGCCTCATCTAAATTATCTGACATGAAGAAAGCAGGAAGTTCAGACACAAGATATAGAATAAGGAACCCAAAATGAGATAGGTAGTGACAGGATTTAGGAGGCAGAGTTGAAGGATACACTGCAGACATTTCTAGGAAAATAGATGCACCTTGAGTTCATAATATTAAATGAAATGTTAGAAAAATGTGTGAATACCACATTATTTTTCTGGTATAAGAAATCAAAAGTGTAAATACGGACCAAAATGTATACTAGGTGTTGTAAAACAATGCAAATGTGCAAATGTGGAAGGGAAAGGGATTGGAGGTGGGGGTGTTGCGAAGGAAAAAAGGGAAAAGTTAAAATGAAAAAAGAAGTAGAAGGCAGAGATTTTAGTATTTTGCAGAGCTGAAGGCCACTTTGTCCTGTGGAACCAGAGGGAAGAAAACAGGGGTAGTTGTGAATTATTCTGTTGAATATGAAAGTGAATGCAATTGAAGGTGAGAAAATTCTGACCAAAAACCTTTACTATTCACAAGAATATCAAAGAGAAATTCCCATTGTGAAGCCTCATCCTCAACTCTATGCTTCTCTATACAAACAAGTGTGTTACACCTTTTCTTCTTTATTTCCTCAACCTCATTGTTTCAAATAAGATAAATAAGTGTGGATATATTGACATAATTTTATAAATACGTGATTCCAATTATGGAGCATTAAGCAAAGAGAAGAATGAAAGATGATTCTCTTTAGAACCAGAGACACTGGGAATAGGAAAATAAGTTATTTTCATCTTTTGTTTGTCTCTGTATACATGCAAGAATACAATACGTGTTCTTTTGTATTTAGCATCTTCCTCATGAGGTAATATTGAGAGATTAATCACTACAGTTCTATATATCTGTGACAGTTGTGCAGTATTCCATTGTATAAATGCATCCCTCTTTATTCACCCATTTTGTTGTGAAAGACACTTGAGTTTTTTGCAGGTTGTGATTTCTACGAATAGTGCTGCCATGAAGTTCTCATCGAAGTACATAAAGATATGTATATTGATATTTTTATATGCCTAGAAATGCAGGTCTTGGCTTATTTTTGCCATTTTCCTTTCTGTGTACCCATGATATCCTATTTCATTTGGATATTTTCATGATATTTAGGTACTAACTGAGATATATTATACTGTATTATCAATTTAACTACAATGCAAAATTTAATCACCCCATTTTGTGGATCATGACCACCACCCACTGATATCTAGTAAAGTAAATTTTTCTGATTTGGTACATATTGACTCAATGACTCCATGCACACATTATCTGCATTACTGATGCTGTTCCTATATTGAACCAGTTGGAAGTTTACTTATGTGCTTTTTCTAATTTTTACATTAGACAGCAACAGTTATTCTACTAATAGTTATATTTGTTTCTGTATTAATTTAAATGGCATATAATCTTAGATTCCAATTTGTATTCCCCAGGAATAGTAGACAGTGTTATAGATTATATTTGCAGTTTTGCTTCAGATAAATCAAACTAATATTAGTTGGATTAATGTATGTGAACATGAACAATGTTAGGGTAAAGTGAGGCAAAAGTGAGACTAGTGAGAGAAACAGAGCTTCAGAATTGTGCAAGGAGTTTATTGCACACAGGAAGTGGCTGGACCAAAGTTCAAAAGACCATGGACCATGAGAAAAGACTAGAGCATAATTTAGGGAATTTAGGTAGGGAAGGAGGGCATTGCAGAGGGAGGTGCAAAATTTTGGTTTTCTGTGTAAGGGTTATAAGGGTAGCTGTTAGACAGGGTGGTGTTGGGCATAAGGGGAGTGCAAGCAGATGGTATGTCTGTATGGGGAAGCAGCTGGCTTCTTATTCAACATGGAGCTTTTACAGGTATGAAATATAGATCTCATTGGGAAGTTTCACTCTCTTCTAGCCTTCCATGAGGGGGCAGAAATGAGAGGTTGGTATAAGCAGCTGAGTGGTTTGTAGCCTGTGTGAAATCTATCCGAGAGGCAAGAGAGAATCTGCTGAATCCAGGAGATGGGAAGGAGATATTTTCCTTGGTCAAGGAACCATTCCTCTGAGGTGGGCAGTGCCTGGTACTGGGAGTGTTCTTTTGTTTAAAAGTTGGAGAAGATGCTTACCAGAGAGAAATATTGGCCCTGCCGGAGGGAGGTGGGTGGAGTGTTGGCAGAGGCAGTAACTTCCTTGGCTAGCAGGTTTGTGAAAGAGTTTCCCTATGCTACAGGGTCGGTGGGTTTTTGATGTCCTCTAGAGTGAATCACTCCTGCTTGGGCAGGCAGGAGGACTACTTCTAAGAGTTCCCTTCTTAGGTGTGAATTGATGATGGAGGGTCCCTTGATGGTAAGAAATTCTCTTTCAGCCCATATTGCTGCACGGTTGTGAAGGATGTGGAAAGCCTATTTTGAGTCTATGTAGACATTAACTCTACTTCCTTTACCAAGAGTGAAGGCTCAGGTCAGAGCTTTCAGTTCAGTCTCTCATAATGTGATATGTGTAGGGTGAGAGCTTGGGTCTTGATTATTCTGTCAATTGTAACTATTTAGCATCCAGCTGTCACCACAGAAGTATCTGGGGCTTTGAAAGAACTGCCATCTATGAACCATACTCACTGGGGCCTGAGTATTGGTGGGAGTTTTGAGGAAGACAGCATAGAACGTGAGAAGCCTTAAAGCTGAGAGCAGGTGGGGGAGATGGGAAGAGGTAAGGAGGGCCTGGCAGTAAAGATGGTAGTGAAGGTGATAAGATCATGGAGAAAAATCTTTACAGTCTCCAAGAACAGTGCAGTTGCTGGTGCTTCCATTAGCAGGGAGGCCACCCATTGACAGTGGGGCACTAGCTTTCATGCTAGAAAGGCAATTGGGCAAGCTGTGGAAGACTGACTCAAAACTACACTGAGGCATCCTTTTTGTCCTGCTGTGTACGGGAGGAATGGCTGGGCAGGGCATGGAATAGGTACACATAGAAGAGAGCCTTTTGTTCTAAGAGGTCTCAAGGATTGTTGTGAGTGAGCTCATGGAGTAGTTATGTGAGAATGGAAAAGTGAGGGCTCCAAAGGCAGAAATAACTTACAAATTTCCAGAAATGAGAGGAATCTTAGGACAGTGATGGGCATTCAGATTTGGGTGATACATTGTACAAGCTTGGGGTGGATGTGGGGGAGGCCTCAGATGTTTTTCTGTAGGAGGGTTCTTAGGTGTAGGACTGATGACTTCAAGTGTGGGCCTTGATGGTGGAGCCTCAGCATCTCTTATTGTCTACGTTTTGGAGGAGGGTGAGAGTATCTTGACTGCAGGAGAAAACAGAGGGGCTACCAAGAATGAAGTCATCAACATACTGAAAGAGACTGGAAGTGGTGTGGCAGGAGGAAAGGAAGTCATAGGTGAAGGGCGAAGGCCTGGCTGAAGTAGTGGAGGCTATCACAGAAATGTTGGGGGAGAACTATCCAGATGCCTTGATGTGATTGGTGGGTGTCTGGGTCTGTCCGCGTGAAGATAAAGAGTGGCTGTGATTCACAGTGCAAGGGGTGTGGCTAAAAAAGTGTCTTTGAGATCTAGGAGGGTGTAGTATGTGGTGGATGAGAGGAAGGAGGGCAGGAGAGTGGCAGGATTGGACACTATAGGGTGAATGGGGAACACAATCTGATTGATGGCTCATTAGTCTTGGTTCAGAAGGTATGAAGGGTCTGACATTTTCACAACATGGATGGAAGTGTTGAAAGGGGAATTGACTGGTGTGAGAGCCATGTTTGAGGAGATGGGTGATGGTGGGTTTTAGTCTTTCGAGAGCCATATGGGTAGGGGGAATTGTTGCTGAGAGGGGTATGGGTGAAACCCCTTAAGAGGGATGAGGAGGGTGCCTCAATGTGTTGCAACAGAAGTGGTAAAGATGTCCCAGACATGTAGGTTTGTGGAGAGAGAAGCAATCAATAAGAAGGAGGTCAGAATGGAAAGGGAAGAACAGGAGGGCAAAGGGCTATGGAGTGGTATTAGAGGTATTTAGAACAGCAGAAATTTTTAAAAAGATGTTTCTCGTGCAATGTGGAATGAGGCAGGTCGTGAGGACCAGAAAGGCAGGAGAGAATATGTGGTTTTCCAGCTGGGAGACTTTGGAGCCCTAGATATGGAACCATCCATCCCTACAGCAGAAATGTCAGTTAAAGGAGCTGACCTAGAAAAAAAGGGAGGGTGGGATGGGTTACCATTTTATCATTTAGAAATGAAGTGGTCTTACCTTTTGCCTCAAAATTTATCCAATGTTTGGCAGCTGTGATGGTCTGAGTGGTGTCTGAGACTTTCATGGTGTGTCAGTCATCACAGGCCCATCCAACCAAGTCAGGTAGAAATTAATCATCATTGGAGGAATGCCATTGTGGGGGACTCCCACAGCAAATCTGGTTGTCACGAGACAGTGCAACTTACAGTGAAGGCCCCAACATTGGGTCAATGTTTGGGATGGGTTTGGGGTTAGTGTACTCTTTGGTCTAGAGACCTGACTGTTGACACAGGGTCTTGGAGTGGTGGATCCCCTATTTGTGCCCCTTAATACTTTTTTGGCATCTTGCCAAAAAAATCCTGGTTTCTTATGGTGGAGGCAAGTAAGTGTAAGTCAGAATTCTATAGCTGATGGGGAGCATCGTCCCATGTGTAAGACATCTTGTAAGCCAGGGAAAGCAATTCATGTTTTGTGGTGTGAAGGTCTGTCTCAGTTTTTTGGGAATGTGAGGAGCTGATTGATTGATAAAATACATTTTGAATATCAGTTGCCTTCCCCTGCTTTCCAAATTGAGTGTAATGCATTTGGATAGGTATTTTCCAATAGAGACATACACTGTGATGGATTTTTATTCTTTTTTTGAGTAATCTCCTTTTAGTTTGTCATAAGTGATTGACGTGAACTGATTTCTTTAGTGTTTCAGGAAGCAAGTGATCATGTAATCTCTTGGTTTCTTTGTGGAGCCAGGTCCTTCTCCATGTCTTTGTTAAAGTTCCAATGGATCTGGCCTGGGAAACAGCCATGGCACCATCCCTTAATTGGAGTTATGTCTGGTGGCGTTCATTAGCATATGCTTGGGGTAGGGTGCAGATTTGTTCTCATTCCTTGCGGCAGTGTGTGGAAGTGGGGATGATATTGATGTCATCCCAGGTAAGGCCATAGGTTTGAGTTAGGTATTGACACTCTGTTATGTAAGTGCAGGGGTCAGAGAGAAAGGAACCAAGATAGCAAGCAATTTGAGAGAGATCAGTGAGGGAAAAAGGAACACGGACCTGGACAATGCCCTCTGAGCCAATGACCTTGCAGAGAGGGAGTTGGGTATCAGCAGTTGAAGAAGCAAAGCAGAGTTCAGCATGGATGTGAGAGGAAGTGGGGTGAGAGTTCAGCATGGATGTGAGAGGAAGTGGGGTGAGTCACAGGAGGTGCAGAGGGAGGTTTTGCAGAGGAGAACAGTAAAATACATATGGACTTCAAACTATTTTCTCAGGCTGTGACAATAATTGTTAAGTTCTCAGAGAACTAGAAAATCAAATGTGCCATGGAGTGGCTACTGGAAGGCGTTATCTAGCTTAGTTATCCATGCAGTATTACAGAAATACATGAGATGTTTTGGCTTCAGGTCAGGTGCAAATTGGAGAAGTTTGAGATTTTGAGAACATATGCAAGGGTGAATAAAGCAGGAAGAGGAGAAGGTGAATTGCCCATAGTGGTTCTAGACTTGAACTGAATGTCAGCAACTCAAGAAAGAGAAGGGACATCTCCAATCAGTTCCTTCAGGAAAAGTGAATGGATGAGTGATCATGACAGGCATCCCCAGATTAGGGCAGGGAATAAGCGTGACCAGTACTGGGGTTTTGGAGCATAACTCAGGCTAGGTCTAGAAAGCCAGTTAGCACAAAGAGGAGAACAGAGATATGCGACAGAGACAAGAGGAGGTGACAGGATGTGGATGACACTGACCTGAACTGAAGAGGGTACCAAGACTAGCAGCAAGTCTTGACAAGGAAGTGCTGGAGGTTAGAAGTCACAGGCAGGCTCTGTGTGCCCCAGTAGGGGGTCCAAAGGGGCAGCTGGAATTCCCTGGCCCTCTTGAGAAAGGATAGCAATCCCTGAGTTTCATTGCCAGATGTTAGGGTAAACTCAGGCACAGATGAGAACACCAAGACAGGCAGAGTTTGAGCAATGTCAGAGGACTTTTTGTAGACTGAGTGTGGCTAGGCCAAGGGTTAAGAAGACCATTGTCCCAAGTAGGTTTTATAAGGGAGTTTAAGTAGGGGTGGGGGGCATTGCTGAGGGGAGTGAAAAATTTTGAGTCTTTGAGTAGGGGTCTAAGGCTAGATGATGGACAGTGCAGTCCTGAGTATGGGTGGTGCTGGCAGGCATAGCATGTCTTCTGTGGTTTTTGTGGAATCATATCTCTGTGTGTTGAGCTGTGTGGTGAAGCTGCTGGCTTCCTGTTGAATGCTGTGCTCCTGCAGTTGTGAATAACACATCTGCTTGGAGAGTGTTTCATTCTTAGCTGGGCGGGGTCTAGTTTGAAGATGGGACACAGTTCGTTCTTCAAGTTTTATCTAGTCTCATTAAAAAAGAGCCCTTCATCAGCTTCCTTCTCAAATTCAATCACAAAATCAGGGGATTTTTTTGATTAATAAGCATTTTGATAGCTCTCGAAACTTCTCTTCGGTAGTAGAATTCAGTTGAATGCACTGATGGCTAGAAAAGTTTGTAATAACTGCTAGGTTCCTAGTAGATTCCCTCATAAGCCCGCATCTACCACTTCCATGCTAGACACCTCGACAGTGTTGAAAGTCTCTGGGGTGCTCTGTTATGGTACTGACCCTACATCCTCTCCCACTAAAGATTTTCAGTACTTACATTTCAAAATCTGCTTTGGTGGGTATTAACTTTATATTTTCAAGAATTTTTTGTTACTGTCTGGAAGAAATATAATATCTGGAATGAGATTATTCATTTGGTTGGTAGTGGCAGAAGCTGCCTTGAGTTTCATCTTCTGTTTCACATAACTGGGTTCAGTATCCTAACACAGGGCCTAAGATAGAATTTACAGTATAGATTTCTTTTCTTTGAATGCAAATTAGTTTTGAAAGGAATTAATTTTAGATGCTCTGGTTTTTATGTGTTCCAAGAATAATCTCATTCACTAATTAAATCAAAGTAAACATAAACCGTTATGTTTCATTTTCTTTTATTTATCTAACTTTTATCACCTAATTTACAGGTCACATGGCTAGATGATATTTTGTCCTCAGCTTTGATATAAAATAATACCTCTGATATATGGGTTATAGTGGCCACTTTGTCTAAGTTGTTTTTCAGAAAACTAGAGGTAGCTCTGAACAGTGAAAACCACTGACCATTCACGTCTACTTAAATGTCGTAATGACTTTGTCACTGCTGGGACAAAAATACCCAAAACCCTCATGTTAAAGGAGGAAAGGCTTATTTTATCTTGTGGTTTGTAGAGAGTTTAATACATAGTCTGCTGGCTGTAGGTAGGTTGAAATGGCAACAGATAAACAGCTCATGGCATAGCAGGCAGGAAGCAGTGGAACAAGCTTACCTTTCCCTTTTCCCCTTAATATTCCATTTACAGAGTAAGCCTTTCTATTGTATCCACCCAGAACTATGCTAAACTGATCATTACACACCCTTAATCCATGTTAACACACCGTAGATCCAACCACCTCTGAAAAGTCCTGCCTACATGTGCATGAGGCTCTGGGGGGCTATCTAGATAGTAACCTTAACACTAAGTCCCTGATGGCTGAACTTCTGGTATCAATGGGCTAAAATTTCTCCCTCAGAGCAGGCTAATAAGCCATTTTATGAACTTGCATCCTATGAAGACATATGCAGTTGATTATGCATGCACTGATCTCTAATTACTCATGCCTCAGGCCATGATGCCATTATTTCATAAATACCCTGAATAATACCCTATTCAAGGAGGCATAATGAGGCTAACACTCCCTGCTTCATACAGTTTGCTGTCTCTTTAACCAACTCTTCATGTATTGCAAAATAGAGCATTTCTATCACAGGTATGATTTGTTACAAGCCAAATGAGCATGGTTTAGTAACATTAGTGCAGAGACAAGTGCTAAAGTAAAGTTAGATATTGCAGTGACTCTAGATGAGACACTCAGAAACAAAGGAATTACTACGGGTTATGCATATACAGTAACTTTACACAAAGCATGGGAGTGATGTGTATTCCATGTGCGAAAAAAGGAAGAGGATCAAGAGATCAATAGAGGGGAGAAGGGGAGAAAAAAGAGGGCTTAAGAAGGACTTCGCAATGTATTATGCACATGTACCAATTCTCCAAAATGAATGTCGGCATTATGTACTAAAGACATGTACTAAGGATAAACAAAAGAGTGAAAAGAGAATCTTGGTCTACTTTTCATGGAACTTCATGACTTCAAGGGAACTAGTGAAAATTGCTTTTTTAAAAACTAGACAAATCAACCTAATTTCTCATATCCTTGTCATGTACTAAGATAATGCCACTAATAAATTACACAGAAGTTTATCTTTTCCAGCAAGCAGGTATAAGTATGAAGCAGAAATTTCAACTTTCACAGAAAGAATTCAGACATTCTTTTTTCCCTTCTGCTGCCACATAAGGTAGGGCTAAGTACAGCCAGCATGGAAAACAAATGGGAAGTGATGACTCTCTCTCTTTCAAAATTATTGTGTGTTTTCTTCCTCTCTCTGTTTCTTTCTCTCTCTGTCTCTCTGTCTGCCTCTGTCTCTGTCTATCTTTGTCTCTGTTTCTCTCCCCCCTTCTTACTTTCTTCTTTATTTTTTTGCTATTTGTCACACATTAGATTTCAGAAGAGATTAACTTAGTCCTATACAGAGACATCTTCGTAGCCAACTTTTGATTCTGCTTGAGAGAGAGACAGGAAAAATCCCAACAAGGAGAGAATGAGTGATCTTAGCTGATTTCCTCTCTTTAACTAGGGGATTAAGTATGTATTTGCCTAATCCCAAAGAGCATGGAAAAATGGATGGATATGTCTTTCCTTCAATGTATCATAAAAATGCCAGAATGGTACACATGGAAATAAGTTAGGAAAATAATGGAAAAACAAACACGATTGCCTAGAGTAAGCCAAGTTACAAAGAATAATCCTTATACAATGGACATCTTTCTGACTTGTATGAAAATAGACATTTCTCAGAATTGAGATGTTTTTTGGCAATGAAACCAAACAGTCTTTTTTCAGTATTGGAAGTGGCCCTGGGTTACAGGAAGAACCAAAGTAGAAAGAAAGTCCTTACTAACTTTGTACATTAATAAAACTTTTACTGAATCTTGTATACAGACAATATGCTCTCACTGGGAAGAAATCTCAGAGTTACAGACATAGGCTCTATTTGTTGGACACTTACACCACAGCCATAGGAAAGGCATAGGTAATAACACAAGGCAAGAGAAAAAGAAGGGAAAAAATTATATGTATATATATATACACACACACAAGATATATAACTATACTACAAATGTCTGTAAAGTCATCAAAAAGAACAGTTTGTCTTTTCATTGTTTGATCATTTTTTCATGCTGAAACCTTGTAACCTGAACAACTACTTCTAAGGTAACAATATGCCATATATCAGCTAGTGCAATTTTCCTACCTTTTTGAAATTCTGTATCATTTCTATCCTTTTGTTTAGTTTTTAAAATAAAAAATGTAAAAATATAAAAAATAGCATGAAAAAAATGTGTCCTCAAAGAACTCTGTAGCACCAGAGGGTTTTCCTTACTCCTCCCTCAGTGTTTAGTAGAATAAACTGATGGGATTAGATGGTGAAAGAGTCATACTCACCTTTATCATACAAGTGCATAGTCAGCTTTGTCATCCAAGGTGAGGAAATACAGCATGGGTAAAAACATAAAATCTGATTCTTCATCTCTGCATTCTTAACCATAAACACATATGTGGGAGGGAGAGAGTGGGACAGGTAGACATTTTTGAATGGTTAAAAATTTTTATTATATGGATGAATGGTCATAAGCAAAGTGTCTTTGTAATTCATGAGCATGAAGTACAGAATGTGTAAGGGAAACCTTCCAGGTGTGAGGACATGTCAGCAGTGCGTACCCACTGGCATTTCAGGCTGCAATTGGAAGCCACTCTGCTTACTCTTACAGTCAGATAATGCTGCAGACATCATACATGTGCATAAGAGGAATTCCAGAGAGGGAGAACCTCTCCCTTTAGAGCAATGTCTCAGCATAAAAAAATTAACATATTGGGGGGATACTCAGGATCAATTGTTGTAAAAGGAAAACTTCATAGCAAAAGTCTTAGAGGTCACCATTACACACTTTGAATTTAGCAGCTACAGAGATCCTGCCTGGTGTCTCTTACTCTCACAGATGGAATCTTTAGGTCAATTGTATGGTGAGGGAGAGGAAGAGATTAACTTACATTTGAACATTGATTTCACACAAGACTAAGTACATTAAACTACATTATTTCATTTTATCTCTGTAAATGTTATTGAGGTAGATAGTAGTATGGTTACAACAAATTCATCCATCATTTATTTGCTTGTCATCACTTTCTCCTACTCAAAGTATACATAGGCAGTGTAGGGGAGTTTAAGGTTTACTTTTTGTCTTCTGAAGTCTTGATAATTTTGTTCTACAAAAGCCACCATCCATACATAGACTAACAGGGAAATGACATACAAATTTAGTAATATGGAAAGCACGGAACCATATATGTAGGGCATGACTCAAAGAGGGGCAAGATGGCTGAACTTTATAAGAAGGTCATCCAAAGTATAGGAACTTAGATTTCTGAGGGCAGAAATCTAGAGTAGGCTCTGGAACATTGATTTGGGAGATGCACAGCGATCAACTTGTTATGAAGTTTTCCAGGCAATTGGCACCTATAGTAATCTTTTTGGCTCAGCCACAGTCAGAACCCTAAAATCTTCCTGTGAAAGCTCTCCCTCTTTAAGTGGGTATATATGATAGAAACCCCTGTATTTGCATCCATTGTTCCTTAATGCAGGTAGGCATATTTTTTTTTTTTACTGTTTTTTTTTTTACTACTATGTATCTTTGGTAGGCTCACTGAATACTCAACCCAAAATATGCCAAAGAAATGTTTCTTGTAAGTATTCTGGTCTGCGTCACTAGTTTCTGTTGGACTGTTGGCTCAAACATATCTGGGACTGACTTCAAAATTCTTGCTCATTAGAAAATACCTATAGTCATACAACATTAGAAGATAAGCTTTTCGTAAGACACTGTCTTTTCCTTTATATCTCATTAGATTGTTTCTCATGGCAATTCACAGAAGTAGCTATTCACATTCACTTGAGGAAAGCAACTCAGACAGATATGCTAATTTCCTCATTTAATTATCACACATTTTTCTTTCTTTTTTCTTTCTTTCTTTCTTTCTTTCTTTCTTTCTTTCTTTCTTTCTTTCTTTCTTTCCTTCTCTTTCTTTCTTTCCTTCTCTTTCTTTCTTTTCTTCTCTTTCTTTCTTTTCTTCTCTTTCTTTCTTTTCTTCTCTTTCTTTTCTTCTCTTCTTTCTTTCTTTCTTTCTTTCTTCCTCTCTCTCTCTCTCTCTCTCTCTCTCTCTCTTTCTCTCTTTCTTTTTTTCTGTCTTTTTCGGATAGAATCTTACTATGCAGGTCATTCTGCCCTTGAGCTCACTTTGTAGTGCAGGCTGGTCTCAAACTTGCAGGGATCCTCCTAACTCAGCTTCCCAAGTACTGGTGTTGCAGGCCTATACCACCATGCTCAGCTTATTACCCATTTATTGAACATTCATATATTTCATTTTGTCAGGAATTAAGGGTGCAAACAAGAACAAGACAGATCCTCCCACAGCTGGAAGAAGAGGTGAAAGCTCTGCTCTGAGGATAAATTCAGTTCCACTCTCATGGAAGCAGCCAAAGCCTGAACTAAAGCTGTGAGTCTTCAGAGTGCCAGCCTTGGGGATAGAAGCTGCTCATTATTTAGGTCTGTCTGGAACAACCTGAAGACAAGGAGATGGTTTCATAGAGACAAGTACACAAAGAAGAAGATGAGAAATAGGAGTAGACAGCTACCAAAGACTTAGTTCAGAAATAGATAGAAATTGGTTGGGATATTCATGGGCAAAAGTCTAAGATGCAGAGATTTTCAGATTTGTGAAAAACACAAAGATGAACTTCACATTGTCAGTGTTTGAGAAAACTGATAAAAATGTGAGACTAAAAGAAAATAATCTAAACAGACAATGAAGAGGAGGGTGGGAGAGGGAAAGAAAGGAAGAGGGAGGGAGTTAGGGAGGGAGGGAGGGATGGAGAGAGAGACAGAGAGAGGGACTTCTTTTTACTAACAACACTCTCTAGACAACTAACCAGTCTCCTGAATTCTCCAGTTTGCTTTTAATCTCTTTGGTAATGGCAGTGTCCATTATGATTTCACCTTTTTCATTTCTGATTGAATTAATTTGTCTTTTTCTCTTCTTTTGTGGTTTTAATAATTTTTAATAATATTTTAATTTTATTGGTTTATTATTTTGTCTTTTTGGGACACAGTTTCACTATGCAGTTCAGGCTGGCCTTGAACTCATTTTGTAGCCCAGGTTGGTCTGGCACTGTCAGCAATCCTTGTGCCTCAGTTTTCCGAGTGCTGAGACTACAGGTGACCAACACAGCACCTGGCCTTTATTTATTCTTAAAAATAATCAAAATTTTAATTCATTTTTTTTTTGTGCATGGCCTCAATTTTATTGATTTCTGCTGTGATCTCTTTTCTCTGTTGGAGTAGGTCACGTGGCAGGGGTTCAAGTGGGCTGGTAGCTTTAATGTTGACAATTGTGGGGTCAGGTTGCTTCCTTCTCTCCTGGGTACTATCTTCATATAGGATGGGTTGGTTAGTTAGCTTTTGCCTCTGCTGCCCCAACCTGTACCCCACTGGGGCAGGATGCTGCTCCTCTCATGTAGGTCTGAGCTTTCACTTAGGGATGGAGCTCTGCACCAGGTCTGGGCTCTCACATGGCGGGATCACTGCTCTGGATCCACTCTTTCATTTGTAGGGGTGGGTGCCAAGCCTGCTCTGCAGTCTCAGGTAAGAATGAGTCTCTCATGCTTTAATTTTCTTAATGCTGAAAGTAAGAGATATGAAAATTCCAGCAGCAGATTTTCAAGAATAACTGGTAAAATGAGTAAATAAAGAGAGGATGAAACAGGATAAAGCAAAGAACTGGGTGTGAGATGAGGAAGGCTGGAACTACAGCAGGGATAGTTGACGGCTGGTGCTGTGATGTCATCCCAGAACTCAGCATCTGAGGCCTCTGGTAACAGAACACACAGGGACGTGAAATTTACACATGAGTGTGAGGAATAGACATAAGGAAGAAAGAACTAAAAATTCATAGAAACTTACAACAAAACAGTGCAGGATTCTAATTAAAAGTCAGTGGAGAGGGACCTGATATTAGCAGTTGATTGTTAAGCCCTCCCTAAAGGTAATTATAGCCCAGGCTACAAGCACTAAGAGAAAGACAGGGAGTGACAGCCCTTGCAGAAGTCATGAGACACACTTTAGAATTTGGCTGGACAAGATCCCTACTACCGGGGTCAGTCCTGGATAATATCAGTTTAGGCAAGACAGCCTCAGCAAAGGCATGTAGGTCAGAACAAGTCTAGGCTTCAGAGGCCATTTACTGGGAGAAATTTTCAGACATGGTTAGTGAGGAGAAACACTCTAGAGGATTCATTAAAATTTACTTACCAAGAGCGTCATTTTCAGCATTTTCTGGAGAGGTCAAGTCACTTCAGGAGAGGGGAATGTGAAATGTCCCCCAGGACAAGACCAAGGATCACTGTTGCCCCAGGATAATGAGGTTAGACCTTGGTGATTCTCCTTTGAGCAGCTCGTCCCGGACCTCTTTCCCCAAAGTCCTGCTGTGTTCATTTGTATCATGGACCCCCACCAGGAGAGGAGTATAGGAAAATCTGAGTATGCTGATCCCAAAACTCCCATAGCTATGAACTACTTCCTCATAAGGAGAATGAATTACACATCTTCTGAGGAGCCAACATCTTTCTTTCTTTGGATCTGACCCTTGGTTCTCAGCTGCAGTCTTTCTTTTGCCAGCACAAACTGGCAATATCAGTGAATGGATAACAACCAAATCTTTAATTCATCTCTCATCGTAGCCACAGCCATAAACCCACCTATACCCCATTCTGCCACAATAGCCATTTCCCTGTGCTTCGGTGTCCTGGAACTTTTCATTTCTAAAATGAATCCCAGAACATCATGTGTGGCCAGGTAATTTTATTACATTCTTTTTGAGGTAAGAACTCTGTCTGGTTCTGAAATATACATAGAGTTTCTAAGTTTTGACAAAAGGCATCAACACCTTACACACTTCTACTTCTTGAATCCTGTAGTTCCTTGGACTTTATTGCTCACTCATTCCTCTCTATCGCCTGAGCATCTTGCACATGACCCAATTTTGTACCTGAAGGAATCCTTTTAATCATTTTCTATCATAGCTACACTTGAATTTCCAGGATTCTTGATTATGGATTCTTGAAAAAAGTCGTACATTTTCCTGGTTTTAACTAGTCTGATATGGGTCCCCAAATGATTAGTAACTTAAAAGAGTACTATACAATATTGATTGGAGTTCTTCTTCCGTACATGCCTGCTTAACACTAAAAATGCCATGAAAATTTGACTGAAGCCAATAAAAAAATCAAATATATGAAGGAGATAGAGAAAATAAAAATGTGCTTTAGAATTTTACCTTTACCCTGTTAATTGTCTATGATTTCCCATGAAGTACAGCAATGCTTCTCTATTAATCTCAACCTCTTCTGACCTTTCTTGCTTTAAGCATTCCACAAACCACTAGGAGTTTTCAGTTTGACTGGTGTGTTTTGTGTGGTCTTTCTCTGTAGAGGACCCTGGAGGGGAGAAACCAGAAAGTGGAAATGGGGAGAAGGTAAAAGTCTTAAATCAGTGGGAAGTGGCAGGTAGGCAGGTTACAGAGTCTGCACCTTTCACTCTTTGCAATGTAATCTAAATTTAGGTGCAGACACCTGGATGAATATGTCCAGCTCATCATTATCCTTGCTTTCTTTGTCTATCCATTTGTGTTCTAAATAATGAATCAAGAGCATTCCATGTGTGATATTCTCCATAAGAAGTGCTCAGAATGATTTTCAAATATACCTTTTAGTTTTCAGTAGGCAAAGAAGCTATTCCAGTCAGTGTTTGTCAGGTTAGAACTACAGCTTGACTTTGGTAAAGCAAAGGAAAGATCTGACTCTGTAGTGGATCATAAGATATCATTTTTAAGAGAGTGTATTTCTTTGGATGGATCCATGCCCAGAGTTCAATGTGGAAAGACATCACTGCATTGCTTGTTTCCCCAGTGTCCTGAAGTTTATGATGCTGCCCTTTTCTCTGTTTCATTATCCCCTGGTCCATATTAACTTAGCAAGTTCCAATTCATCCTCAGCCTGTAGCTCCAATAACACCTCCTCCGAGAGTTCCCTCTATGTAGTCTCACAGTACATCCTATTTGCCCTCAAACATTCACCATCACCACAGGTTGATGTGCTTGTCTGATTAGTTTTTTACATCTGTACAATTAGCCATCTATCAAGGTTTATTCTTACTACAGTATAGGTCCTTAATATTTACTGAGTGAAAGAAAGGGAATATAGTATATGTGCCTTTCAGTGTTAGAATTTTATGATTCTACCTGTTAAAAGTTCCATTTCAAAAATAAATGGGTGCTAACAGAAACAAAATATGGGTGGAATAGTTAGGAGTAATAGGAAAGAAAGAGGAACAATTTGGTCATGAATTATACTCTCTTCCACATGCCTCCTAAGTCTTCAATCAAACTGTGAAAGACCTCAATTCACAAGAGCAACCTAAGTGGATGTTGAAACACACATCCCACACAATCCATGTCATTTTCTCCTCATTCTCCTTCCCAGATGCCATCAAATGGTTTTGGGAGTCAGTAGAGCAATATCCTTCCTCTTACTGCTAAGACTTGAAAGGCACAGGGACATCTTTTGCATACTCCAACTGTTGTTGAAAATCTTGAGTAAAGGTAATAATATGACTTTGGCCCTTTCCTAAAATGTCTCTTTTTTAGGAGTCAATCATTTTATCACTTATCCTAAGCACAATGATTTCCATGCATCAAGAAATCCCATCATTTTTCCGTTTATCGCTGCCTCTTCTTGAGTAAAAATGTTACCATTATCTTAAAAATGCAAACACTTTTACCTTCAGATCTGTATCATTCCCACCACTGAATCAGCCTAGAATTCTACTTATCTCCAGCAGAGCAGCAGTCTACTCTTTATGAAGGTGAGGACGGTTGAATTGTACAAGAGATCAAGCAGTCTGAGAGTCCAGAGATTCTTCTGCTGAGGCAGCTTTCAAAGAGTAAGACTGTATATGTTGGTCCTGATTATCAATGACCTGATACTTCTGGTGATCACAGTGGATGTCTGGCTCCACGTGCCCATGTACCTCCTACTCGAGCTGCTTTCTCTCATGAACCTCCTGTTCATATCGGTTATTACTCCCAAGGCCCTCATGGATTTTCTGCAGAGAGTAAACACTTTTGGAGGCTTGGCCGTTCAGATGTTCCTGGCACTGACACTGGTGCTGCCAAGGATCTCCTACTGGCCTTCATGGCCTTGACAGGTACGTGGCCATTTGTCATCCTCTCAACTCCATGGTCTACATGAGGCCTAGAGTCTCCTGGTTCATGGTGGCCTTGTCCTGGATTCTGGCATTTCTGAGTGCTCTAGGGCACACAGTGTATACCATGCACTATCCCTTCTTCAAAGCGTGGGAAATTAGACATCTTTTCTGTGAGAGTCCAAATTTTCTTGAAGCTGACCTGTGCAGACACTTCCTGATATGAGCTCATGGTTTATTCAATGGGCGTGGCCTTCCTGATTCTGCATTTTGTTGCCATTATTGCTTCCTACACATTAATTCTGTTCACTGTGCTCCACATGCCCTCAAAGGAGGGCAGGAAGAAAGCTATTGTCACCTGCTCCTCCCTTCTGACTGTGCTAGGGATGTTTTATGAGGCACCTACACTAATGTATGTCCTACCCAGTTCCTTCCACAATCCCAAACAGAATAGCATCACTTGTGATTTCTACACATTTGTCACCCCAGGCCTGAACACCCTGATTTACAACCTGAGGAATAAGGAGGTCATAGGTACTTTGAGAAGGGTCATGGGTAAATATATGATGCAAACATACTCTACCCTCTAGTTAGATGTCAAAGAATTTTTTTTTTACATTATTTTTTTTTTAAATTTGAAAGAGAATAAAACAAAAGGGGGCAGTACAGAGCAGATCAGAACAGGACAACATAGGCAAAACAGTACTTTACATTAAGTCAACTGGACATCAACAGTAGCTAACACCATATCTCTTACTCTGCTATAGTTGAGCATAGTTTCAAATACGATAATATCAAACATAACACAACAGTATAAAGCCATGCACAGAGTGAAAGAATTACAGGGCTTTCTGAACCGAATAACAGAAAATGTTCAATGGGTATTATAATATCTCATTTTTGATAAAAAAGAAAAAAATTTGTTTGAGCTATCACACATATTCAAATTCCAATAAGACACAATGTGATAGATAGAACCAATGGTAGTAGAACAAAAAAAAGCATGGTAGGACTTCTAAGAAGGATGATATTAAATCAACAATAGCTGTCATAATGTTTTGTTTTCTTCAAAACTGCTATTCATAT
>PVJX010025690.1:0-26658 GCA_004027295.1 Dolichotis patagonum | reverse complement strand
GCTGCAATGGCGGGAGACAAGTGTGCTTGGCCCCCAGTTCGCTTGCTTTTGTAATGTGTCCAGGGTGATTAACACACAGGGTCACTCCCTGTGGAGTGACAGATCACAAACAGGCTCCAGCATGAGAGCCCGTTCATTGATTACTAAAAATAAAAAGGGCTCATGTGATATCATGCGGCCTTGGCTGCCCTCTGCTCTTAGCAATCTTTTGACCACATAGGTCCAACCGCAGACAAAGATCTCTGTACAGCAGTCACCAAAAGCTGTCACAACCTCTCAACTTTGAATACTCAGGAGAATGGTGAGTCTTTCCCCCAGGCTCATCAAAAGGCCTTGCTGCTTCGCATTTTCTTTTTGATTTTGAGACAGGGTCTCGCTATAGGCTGGCTTCACCTCACCAGGCTGGCCTCAAACTTGTGGCAATCCTCCTGCCTCAGCCTCCTGTGTGCTGGGACTATAAGTATGTAACACCGTGCCTGGCCTCATTTTCTTGACCTGGATCTCAGGCCATTCCAAGCCTATAACTAGATCTGGGAGACTGCTCTTCTCTAATGGGCCAGGCTAGTGTCACATGTCCATTCCTGCGGTCAGAAAAGGACCAGGAAGACACTGAGAGCCTAGGCTTTGAGTGGAAAAAGAGGGTAGTTCTCGAAAGAGAATTGTAACACTGCAACATTTTCAGAGAGAAGAGATTCAATATTGGGTGCCAGACACTACAGATGTCTACCAAATGGCTAATTAGTACAACTCATTGAAATTTACCTTCTAATCTGGGTTTATGTCCTTTTCTTTGGAAAATGGAAATATAGGACAGTATTTCCACTTTTCTGCCTCTAAAGCAACCATCTGCTGGGACCGAGGAGAAGCCACCCTCCTAGGAGAGACCTCGTCTTCACACTTCTCTGGATTCTGAGTTTTTACCCTCGGCATAACTTGATCGTGATGACAAATCTTTTTCCCCATGAAAACGGAAGTACGTGCGAATGTTAAGCAGGTCCCCCTGTGGTCCCACCCACTCCTGGGGGCAAACACCTGGCTTCATTGTTTGCTCGTATTTTACACATGCTCACCTTAGAATCTGAATCTGATCTTTCCTGCATCTGAAGTCTGTGGGGAGAGGGGATCTCAATCCATTTGTTCTCTCTGCTTATCCTTGCTTTTCCCAGTATCAATGTTCAGTAATTTGATTGGGAACTCATTCTTTTGACTCAACTTAGTCTGTGGGAGTCCTGACAGGTCTGGTTCCAGGCTGTGTTGCTCTGGGAGGAGTTTTTGGTGGTTTCAGCTGGATGCCAGCAATGCTGCTGGTCTAACGTCCTTCACTCACTCCCTCAGCCTGAAGTTCCCCCTATCGAATCATGGGTTCCAGACTTCATCCCCAGCCCCATGTGGTTAGAAATCCATAGGGCTGACAGTCACCCTCGGTATTGCTGTGGGTGTTATTAATTTCCTTTTCGAGGCTGCCCAGAAGACAGAATATTTGAAGTCCTCTTCCCAGGATGGCTAGCACAGTGGAGGGTGCTGACTCTACATGGTGGCTAAGTCAGTATGCAAAGGCTGAACGTCCCATTTCCAGCCCCTATGTGTTCCCCAAATTAGTAGGTATTTATCCTCAGGGAGCCGTGGCCTTTGTACTCATGCTTGGATTGTAGATTGCTCTGCCCAGGCTTGTTTGTCCTGTGGGACTGCTTACTTAAACATTTTTTTAGTATGGAATTTTTGAAATATGCACAAAAAGCACAGAAAAAAGTACGATTAACCACTCATACCCCTCATCTAACTTCAACATTGCCTCAAATTTATTTCATCTCTCTTTTCTTTCTTTTGTTTTTTTTTAATTTTATTTAAAGAGAAAAAACAAAAAAGAAAACAAAAACAAAACAGAAAAAGGGTAGCAACAATACAGAATTCCAAAGGCAAAAAAATGAAAGAACCACCATAACAACAAAACAAAAACACTAAGAAATCGCCACTTGATAAGCTACATACTGTCATCATTGGAAATAGTTGTTCAAGTTACAAAATTAAAGCACACAAAGTAGACATTCAAACAGTGAGACTATTAACAGTTCTGCTCAACAATCCAACAAAAACAGTAATGTGATCATCTATCTTATACACTTAAGCATACATTCAGTTATATCCTTTAAAGCACTTTCTTTTCCATATATATATATATATATATATATATATATATATATATATATAGTTGTTGTTGTTTTTTAATTTTATTTTAAAGAGGGTAAAATTAAACACAACAAAACAGAACAGAACGGGACTTAAGAAAGCATAAATTTCAAAGCTATACAACCAGGGATCTTCACTATCTGTCATATTGTCTCTTGTTTTCTTCCAAATGGTTGTCCATATCTTTGCATATGGGGAGCTCATACTAAATACCATAGCCAATTTTTTCACAAGATGCGTAGTTGACTGGCTCCCACTTGCTAAGGGGGGGGCATGGGACAGGACGACATGAGATGTCTGATTCTCAGCCTGCCCACCAACAGGAATACAGCCGCCCCCCAAAGAGGGGAGGAGTTCCTTGTTCTCCCGGCACCCTGAGTCAACTGCATGGTGCAGGTCCCAATGCGCCAGGGTCTCTCTCCTTCAGGCCGCTGAAAGTTTGCCACACTCTCAGCCACCCCCCAGAGAGGGAAGGAGCTCCTTGTTCTCCCAGCACCCCGAGTCAACCGCATGGTGCAGGTCCTGAGGCACCAGGGTCTCTCCCCTGCAGGCCCCCCAATTTCTTTCTGATGAATTGACCATTACATTTTCAAAGTTCTGAAATGGCAATCAGACCACAGAAAGAATTCTCTTTAGGCTCTTGTTTGAAACCAGCAGCTACAGCAATCTGCTGGCCTTGCTTCAGGGCCATTCTTTTCTTTCTTTTGGATAAATGTAAAGAAAACTGGATCATTTCATTCCTAAATACTTCCCGATTGAAAGGGGTTCTTTTTTTCTTTACATCATCCCTTTCATGACATGATCACAACTAACCACACCAATAATGAGTCCTGGATACCATCTGACACTCAGTTTATGTTCTTAGCCCCTTGATTGTGTTCAAGACATCCCCTCACTAGGGGTTTGACATGGTCGAAATCTAGAAATGTTTGGTGGCCATGTCTCCACCATGTCTCTAACAAATCTCTAACCAATTTGTTAGAGAAACTGGGTCCTTTGTTCTGTAGGAATTCGCGTCCTGGACTTGGCTGACTGCTGCTCTGTAGTTTCAATGGTTTTTTCCTTTCTTTCCTGTGTTAGCCACAAACTGGTGGACCGGATTTGTCAAGAGAAACTCATAGGCAGCCTGTATTCTCCCTTCTGCACCCTCTCATGAGCATGGGACACTGGTCAGCCTGTTTTAATATGCAGTGAGAGAGTGGGTCTGGTGTCCTTCTGCATATTTTGTAGCACTACTTTTTGAAGAGACTTCCCTTTCTCCAATGTATATCCCTAATGCCTTGCTTGAAATCGACTGGCTGTATCACACAGGTATATTCGTGGGTTCCCTGATCTGATCCATTGGCCTGTGTGTCTGTTTTTGTGCCAGTACCATGCTGCTTGGGTCACATAACTTGTAAGTCTGTTGTGAAGTCAGGTGTTGCAATGCCTTCAGCTTTGTTCCCTTTGGTCAGAATTTCTTGGGCCGTCTGCAGTCTTTTGAGAGTCCATATGCATTTTAGGAATGCTTTTTCGATTATTGTGAAGAATGCCGTTTCCACTTTGGTAAGAATCAGACGGACACTGCAGACAGATGTAGCTAGTATGGACATTTTAACAATATTAATTCTTCCTGTCCATGAACGTGGGATGCCTTCATGTTTTTTGGTGGCATCTTCTATTTATTGCACCGATATTCCATAACTTTTATTGTAGAGATCCTCCAGTTCTTTGGTTAAATTTATTCCTCAGTATTTATTTTTCATAGCTGGTATGAACAAGGTTGCTCTCTTATCAATTTAACCATGAGCATGTTAATTTTTTTACATTGATTTTGGGTTCTACAATGGTTGGTGCATCTGTAAGGATGCCAAGACTGGTCAGTAGGGTCCGTGCTAACAGGCTGATCCATCCACTGTGAAGTCCCACTCAGACCGGTTTTTCTCCCACAACATTTTGGTTTTATTTTAAGTTACAGTAAAATACACCTTCATCATTTTACTATCTTTCACCACTTTAAGTGTGCAGTTCCGTAGCGTGAAGTAGATTCGTACCCAGGCAACCCATCCTCAAAAATCTTTCAACTGACAAACTGAATGAAATTCTGTACCCATTAAACATAAACTTCCCTTTTCTCCTACTTCCTAGTCACTGGCAATTATCACTGTACTTTCTGTTTCTATGAATTCGACTACTGGTGGTACCTTGCGTAAGTGGAATCATAAAATACAGTCTGCCTAGGAAAGGCAGAATCAGTGATGGATTCTTTTCCTTTAGAGTAAAAAGCAAGCATAAAAAATACCTAGTGCATTTAAAAATATCATCAGGAATATTGATTAAATGTGTCGGTGTTTACAATCCAGGGAAGGCTCTATTTGGTTTGGTGCACACGGGTCCACTCAGGCAGGGTGGCTCCTGGGGCCTTTGTTTTTCCAGGTGTGAACCATGCAGTATTTAGCTATCACCTCTGATGTTTGTACAGCACTGATGTTGTGCTTAGGCAAACATCTTTTTATCTCAGTTTTCCTTCCCCATGCAAGGAAGTGGGACAACACGAACTATAAAAACATTCCTGCTCAAAATCCTGTTTCTGTAGCACTTCTACATATGGTTTATTCTTTTACTCCCAGTCCTGTGACCCAAAGCAAGTCAATATTTCTTTTTACAAACATGGGAATTGCCACTCAGGTGACAGTGTTTTTTCTGTCTTCCCTAGTAGATAAACTGTTGTGGTTTTCAACTGGGAGAGTTTTGTTCTCCAGTGACTTCCGACAATGTCTGGAGACATTCTTGATTGTCATACGTATTAGTCACTTTTCCAGCACTGCGGCAAAATACCAGAGACAATCAGCTTATAAGAAAGAACATTTATTTCGGCTCGTGGCTTCAGACCAGGGTCGGCTGCCTTGTTCTGGGGTCTGTGAGGCAGGAGATGATAGTGGGAGGTGCATGGTGGAGGAAGCTGCTTGCTTTATGATGGCCAGAAGAGAGAAGGGTAGGAACGAGGTGCTGGGACCCTGGTATCCCTGCCAAGGCTTTGCTCTTGATCATCTAACTCCCTCTCGCTAGGGCCAACTCCTAAAGGCTCTGCCACCTCCCAGTGTCTCCACAGGCTCACAGTGCCAGCTTCAACACACAGGCTTTTGGGGACATGTAGGATCCAAACCCTAACACCGCACTGGGGTGCTCGTATGTGTAGTGAGTCGAACCTGGGGAGGCTGCCAATCCCAACGATGAGCAGAGCAGCCCGGTCCTCTCCACCCTTGGCCCAGCGTCAGTGTTACCCAGTCCCAAACCTGCCAAGGTTGAGAAACTCCAACTTAATGAAATCCATAAGGACAAAAATCATACTCCATTTAGTTCCATGTTTGCCCAAAGAAAAGATGTATACAAATGCATGCATGTAAGAATTCAATTACCTGAACATGGGACGTCCTGTTTTCAACACACGCACAGAACCTAAGTGTCTGATCTTCTCTGCTTCCCCTTGGGTCTTATTCCTGGCTCTTATTTTGTCTCCTGAGACCTGTCTATTATTGGCCTCAGGAAAGATTAATGGGGCAATTTTTGCTGCTTTTAACCAACGGAAAAAATTTTTAAATAAAACCCTGGTTTATTTTAACCCAGAAAATACTTTCTGATTTTTAACCCAGAACATCAACATTAAAATCTAATCTTAACGTTTTAAAAAATTCGATTCCTTTTTGCCATTCTGATGGATTAAATGAATGTTTTTGATAACTTTCACATTGTGCATTGCCTTTCATTAAAATTATTGCCTTTGTCTGCCTCTAGGTTCTCCTTTAAGATGCACCTGTCTGTGTCTTTCTCTCTGCTGCATTTGTGCTGATTTAAAAGAACCCACTTGGGGCAAAGATAAATTTACTATTGCAAATGCCAGCATGACTTGTCCTTTCCTATTCAAAGTCAGTCTATGAATTAATATTTTGCATGTGATTTTGAAAGATTTTTATTTCAGTGGGATTGACATGCATGCTGGGCAAGTGTTTAACCACTGAGTTACATCCCTGGGCCTGAAACTGATTTTAAAACAGACATTGAATTTGTCAGACATACAGACATAAAAAGGAACCTCTCCTTCCCTCTTTTCTTCTCTTCTTTAACTTTGAAAGAGGTAGCAAATTAGATAAATCAAGTACATTTATTTACCTGTTCATATCACTTATTCACTCAGTTTCTCTTACATGAACATACAGCCTGTCAGATTTTATCCAAAAAGTAAAAGTTTTATACCACATTATTATCTTCTTTTTCTCTTCTCTGTGTTTTCCTAGTCAATGTTAATGATTTTTCTCAACTGGGCACGATCATCAGTGACAAATTTTGCAATATGATACTTCAAGGGTAAATACAAAGGACATTGCTTGGTCTTTAAAAATTCCAGCATAATTTCTAAATTTTCTATAGTGCTGAGCCCATTTTATCTTGGAGAAGCATGCTGTATTACCTGACATTTTTTTTTTTTCTTTCTGAGATTTATAATCTAGGGAAAAAACATGACATAACTTTTGCTTCCAAAATTATATTTTTAGTTATTTTATTTTGCTATATACCCTTCATGGGTTCCTGGTATGCTTTTAAATAATCTAAAATTTCTCAGAGCCTATTTGAGTGTTAAGTAGTACCAACCATTATCTTTCCCACATCCCTAATAGTACAGTTAATAAAATCAAGGTTATTAAAATTTCATTAAATGTAGGTTGGGAATAGATGGAGAATGGAGAAAAGGAAGTCATTTTATGTCAAGTCATGGAGAGTTAGATTTTTAAATTCTGGCATCACGGGAGGAATAGGAAAATAGCCTTTGTAAAAGTGACATTTAAAAAAAATATTAAGTAACACACTCAGGCTGGTCTCCAAGGCCAGCTCCCTGCTTCTTTTTGATAGAGATGACTGGTGGCCCAAATCTGGGATTGAGGTCCCACTGCTCAAGAGAATGAGTGCCCTTCATCCAGGGCAGAGTTTCTCAATCTTGGCATCCTTGGCTTTTGGACAGGATAATTCTTTGTGTGAGGACTGCGCAGCCTTGGGCCTGCCTCAGTCTCCTCATCTGTATATTGGGTGTGTCACAAGATCATTGCTTTAAATGTTATCATCTAAGCACTTTGCACTAATGCATGAAGTGGTCACTGCTTACTAAGTGCTGATATTGATCTTAGTGACTGGGACGCTGCCCAGTCATTACAGATATGGCTCCTGAGATCACTGAGCCTTGCTCTCTCACTGCCCTGGACGCAAAATGTCCAGAATCGGCATCACCTGGGCTGAAATCAAGGCACCAACAGGCCGCACGCCCTTTGGGGGCTCTAGGGCAGAACTTTCCCCTTCCCTCCTCCAGCTTCTGGGGCTCCCGCATCCCATCTTTTCCCTATGGTCATGCCGCCTCCTCTTTCTGTGTGTTGTCTTCCTGTCTCTCACTTGCAAGGACACTTGTGGTTGGCAGTTAGAACCCATTCAGCTAACGTGAATATTCTCCTCAAATGCTGAATCTGACCACACCCGCAAAAACCTTACCGTGCTCCAGAGATGAGGGGCTCGTACCCCTGGGGTGGCACCAGTTCATTCATAAGCCCTAAGCTTTTCCTTCCCCAGTGAGGCTCCGGGCTGGGCAGATACCCCGAAAGGTGTCTACTGGAAGCCAGAGGGATGGTCCTTCTGGAACACTGCCTCTCAGCTCCCCTGGGGCCTTTCTGTTCCCCTCTTTTCTTTTGCTTTTCATTTGTGCAAGTCAGGAAGAAACAGGGAGTGTGATGGAGAAAATGCCCAGCCAGGGATGGGAGACTTGGAGAGCCACTGGGTGGTGTCCCATGCCACACAGCTGGTCCCTCCCACTCCCTCTTGTATTATGTATTTGCATACGGAAAGGGAAAGTGGGAGACTGGGTACCACTGCCACTTCCGGTTCAGAAGGGAATTCACCTCCTGACAATTGGGAATTTGTTGAGAAGCCTCCACAGCCTAAGAATTTTCTCTTCCAACCAGGCTCCCAGGCAGGGACGTCTCAGTTCACTCCACACCTGCCACCACCAGGAAGGTGCCCTTTTAACTCAGGGTCCCTCTGAGGCTAAGGCCAACCCCCAGGCCTCACTCCCTCCTCTGTCCCACCCTCCATGGGCTGTGGCCCCTGGGTGTCTCTCCTCATTGAGATGCTTCTCTGTACAGCTCGGCAGTCTCGGTCCCCTCTGGGAGGCCATGCACAGCCACTGTCAGAGCTGGGGACAGATGACAGCCTGTGCTGAGCTCCCGCCCTGGGAAGGATGCGTGGAGAGACAAGTAAGCTTCCTATCTACACGCGGGTTCTGGAAGCAGTTCCCTTCAGAGCCCGCACAGGAACCCTCTTCACAAGGAGCTACAGAGAGGGCTAAGGCTTCAGGCCCTGGAGCCAGGCCTGGGACCTCAAGTCCACTTGCTGTGATGTGGCTCGGGGCATTTTAAAAATGCCCGCCAGCTTTGGTGAGCCAGCCTGGGGCTGGCAGTGGCACCAGGCTTGGGTACCGAGGACACAGGACATACATGCCACCCTTGGCCCAGACTAAGGATTCTGTACCAGTGAGTACCAGTTAGCTATGATGTTGCTACTGTTCCCCAAGCGAGACAGTACTAAAATGCTAAAATGGTTCTGCCATCAAGGGTGCTACATATAAAACATTTTATTATAAAAAGCTCAGTCCCGTGATACTTCAGACGGAACTGAATGGGCTACAGTCTTCTTTTCCTGACACGCAGAAGGGACTACTGTTAAGCGGTATCAGTGAGTCTATCATCATACACCTCACGTGCCCAAGTTCATCAGGCCCAAGGCCCTCAAAGAACCGACAGCATCAGGGACCCCAAGAGAGCCGCCACCGGGTCCACCCCACCGCTCCACTGCTTCCTGCACCAAGCGGTCCGTGGCCTGGGGGCCAGGCTGAGCCAGCCTCCCGCTCGGCGCTGCTTCAGGATGCGGGAGAGAGGGGAAATGCACAACTTGTTTTCCTCTGGAAACAGAACAATCGTCACAGAAGCAAAAGACAACACTGCACTCTAAACACACCACGCGGATGCTTCCTAGCTAGAAGAGAGTGGCCCGCGATGGATTCAGCATCAGGGAAGACAGGAGGCAGGATCTGCCGCACCCCGGACGCAGCGGGGGTCCTGCACTGTCCTCAGTCTCCTCCTGTCACAGCATCCCCCATCCCAGCGGCCCAGTGCGAATCGCCCCTCTGCCACTCAGCTGGGCCCGAAGCCGCTCTGCTGCAGGGTGCGGAGTGGACCGCGTGAGGCCGAGGAAGCGGAACCGGCCGAGCGGGGCATCAGTCGGGGGGCCGGGCGTCGGGGGCCTTCTCCTGGACCTCGTCGTACTGTGGCGGAGGGGTCAGCGGCTCGATGGAGACAGGGGGCACGTTTTTGTCCGGGAGGTTGATCCTAAAGTCTTTGAGGTGAAGCTTCTCGGATTTGATCCTCCGAACCTTCAGCGGCTTCAGGCGCTTGGCCAACTTGGAGCTCTGTCTGCTCGGGGGGTTCCCGGGGCTCGGCTCCACCTCGGCCCTGGTGGGGGTGGTTTGGTCAAGGCCCGTGAGGGACTCGTAGGAGGGGAGAGAGACGCTCAGCCTGGGGTTCTGCTCCGTCTCCCTGGCTTCGGTGTAGCTGGTGTTCATCACTTCTTCGTAGCTGGGGACGTAGTACCTGGAGGAGGCCTCTTCCTCCTCCTCCTGGCTGCAAATACAGACACACAGCGTGAGCACACGCCCGGGGAAGTCAGGTCCCAGAGGCCACACAGGAGTCTGAGCTCAGCAGCTCAGTTCAGAGGCCCTGGGTTCAGCCCCCAGGATGGGGACAGGTGTCCCAAAAAGATGAGCTTCAGATCCCAGGTGGGCACTGAGCTGGCACTTGTCATTAAAGCCCAGATGGGTCCTAGGAACAGTAACAGCTAGTGTGCCCACTGTTTATGATGATGAGCTGGGCACTGGCTCCACATCCACAGCACTACGGACCAAGTGCCATTCTTATGCCCATTTTATGGATGGGGAAATATATATCAAGGTCAAGTGACTTGGTCATGCTTGCAGGAAAGAGGCAGGTACAAGGTGAAGGCCACACTTCATCTACTACAGGCTATTGCTTTGGTATTAAACCTCCTTTGCCTGGAAGACTTTGTGTGTCACTATATGTCATGTGGCCGGTTTACTCCATTGCCCAGCCAGATCCTGTGGCCAAAGGCAATGGAAAAACTCTATGAAACGGCTGCCAATTCAAGCCAAAAGCTGTCCCCCAGTGGAAAAGAAATATAAAATGTAGTAGGAAAAAAGTATGGTTCATATTTAAATTAAAAAAAAATTTCCATAAAAGATACATTGCCATTAATCTTCAAAATAGTTCCCCAATGTTAAATATACTTATCCCACTAATCTTGCCACTTTCTTAAGAAGTTTTGGAAATCTTCATGCATGAGTGTCTTTTGGTGGCTGCTTCCATGTCCTGAATTGATCCAAAACATTTACTACGATTTCTATTGAATAAAAACATCCCAGTGTCTCCTCATCTGCGTTTTTCATTGGGTTTGGCCCTGTGCAACTTCTGGCTCTTCCTCAAAGCCAAAACAACCATGAAAGGTAAATGTTCTGAATGGATTCAGGACACGAGGCAGCCATGACAGCACAGATAAAGACACTTGTGAAAGGAGAATTCAGAACTGCTTCAGAAAGTCGCAAGAACAGTGGGATAAGCGTGCTTGACATGGTTGGGGTGGGAATAGCAGCAATGTGCCTTGTACTGTAATCTATTTTTAAAAAATTTAAACATCACCATATTTTTTTTTATCAAATCACATTTGCAAACCACCATATATATAACAATGGTGTAATTTTTTTCTTCAAGTTCATCCTAAGACTCAAAGAGCTCAGATCATCAGCCTCACTCTCATTTCTCTGTTGAAAAGGAAAACCAAAATCTCGGGATGTCTTTACGTACAAGCGGCCAAAGCTGCCCTCCAGGACCTGCAGGGGGATCATGACCAACCTCAGACCCCATCCTGCTGTCTCCATGTCCCTGCCCGCTCCATTGGGAAGGGATCCGAATGTGCTCACGGCCAGCACAGGGAGCGACGGGCCAGCGACTTTCCTCCCTTGTTCTATCTGTATTTCCTGAGCTTTCTAGGACAGCCTGTGGGGTGATTAGTTTTATGTGCCTGGCCAGGAGGCCCCCAGATTAAACCTTATTTCTGGGGTGTCTGAGTGATCTCTCCCTAAGAGGCGTGCATTCCACAGGCAGACTCAGTAGAGTGGTTTGGCCTCCCCAGGGTGGCTGCCGAGGGCCTGCACGGAGCAAAAGGAGGGAAGAGGACTTGTCCCCTTCTCCTGCCTCACGGTAGAGCTGGGCCATCTCTTAAAGCCTCTTCCTCTGACTGGATTTAGTGTCTCCTACCCTGGTGCTCAGCCTTCGAACATGGGCCGAACCACACCACTGGCTTCCCCGGGGCTCCAGCTTGGCAATGGTATCACGTAACGTTTAGGTCAGTGACAGATAGGATGATGGCCCCATAGGCCATTCCACCTTGTGACACGATGGCTGTCTTTGTTTACAGAAGGAAGCTGTGTGATGTTCACAGGACCAACTGCCTGGCCACACACTGCACTGCTCCGGTGCCTCCCAGTCACGAGCAGCACGTGAGCCTGTATCTCCTCCACTGATTCTGGGTTTCTGGAAACCCCCGGGGCAGCATGAATCATCTTTTACTACCCGAAAACCAGTTCAAGTTTTCCAACATAAAAGCAACTCCCATCCTGCTATGAAGATAAGAAATGCTTGTAGAAAAATGTAGAACACAGAAAAATCTGATGGAGATCATAAAAACCTCCCAAACTTTCATCTGGAGAGTATCCCAGAGAATATCTGGGTGGACATCTCCCCCAGATCTCTGGAGCCTGCACCACCCCCAGGAGATGCGAGAGGACCTCACCGGAGACCCTGGGTGGCCATCTCCTTTCTCCGGGCTGTGACAAGGTCCCATTAATATGCACTGGCATGCAGTGGCTAGATGTGCACTGGGCCGGTGGCACATGATTTCACTCTATCAGTGGATAGCCAGGCTGCTTCTGAGCTTTGCTATTCTGTTTTTTAAAATTTTGCTATTCTAAACAATGATCTTACAAATGGACTGCTATAAACTCTTTCACACTGTGTAACTGTGTTCTGAGGAGAAAACCTTTACATTAGACTGGATGGGTACTCATCTTTAACACCACCCCCTATGGCCAGAAATATTATACCTGCCAACTCTCCCTTCTGTATCCCACCTCCTCTATAATGCCCCCACATTGGGGGGCTGTCCATTTTGGCCAATAGGCTAAAAATACAGCCATCTTTTTATTTGTATTTCTTGACTAATGAGGTCGAACAACTCATTTCGATGAGCTGAAATGCTTGTTCACAACTTTGGTCCACCTTCTCTGCCTGGCACTTTCATCTTTCATGGCCACTTATGGGAGCTCTTTTTAAACTGGAGATTTCAACCTTCTTCACATGGTCCCCAATTTGTCACCTGTCTTCTTAAACACATTTCTGGTGTTGTGGGGCAGATCTGACCTTTTGGAGTCAGATCGTACATACACGTTGCCCTGGGTGAGATGGACCAGTAACCACCCAGGCGGCCCTGGTCACCCCGGGCCCATTCAGCTTCCCCGGGGCTGTCAAATTCGTTCGTACCTCATGACCTGGGGAACCTTTTCTAGAAGCATAACGTTCTTTGTAAAAGGAAAAACTACAGCACAGAGCCTTGGTGGAAGACAGCAGGAAAGTCAAGCCTTCTACGTTCCCATACGGTCTCCCCTGAGATCGTGCGCGCGCCCCGCCTCTGGCCTGGCCCTGGTGTCCTCACCTGTCTTCCTCCTGGACGTGAGGCGCGGCCCCGGCCTGCTGCTGGATGTGGGCCAGCTCCTCGCCCTGGCGCTGCCTCCTCTTGTCTCGGATGCTCAGGCAGATGGACAGCAGCAGAAGCATTATCCCTGCGCCGATCAGCACGTAGGCCACGGAGAAGGTCTTGCTCTTGAGGATGCCGCTGCCGCTGCTGCTGCCTACCTCGGTCTTATTGCCCTGAGCCGTTGGCTTTTCCGCACCGCTGAAGCCAGGGACCAGGTTCCACATGGCCATGATGACCCCGAGGACCAGCATCCCCAGGCCGATCGCAGTCAGAGCGTGATGCGAGCCATTGGCTTTGGAGTGGGCCATCATGTCCGCCAGAGCAGGGCAAGGCCCAGGGCCGGGGAAGAAAATAAATAAATGAAAAGCAGCAGTGAAAACCCTTGATGGGCACTAAAGGAAATCTCTACTGCCACATTAAAAAATCATCCGCTGAGGTCTCAAGAGATGGCTCCGCACAGACTCCAGGCATCTCGAGTGCACAGCTGCAGCCGAGGGCTCTGCAGGGACACAGGAAGAGCAGAGAAAATCAGCTCAGACCTGAGCCGCTTTCGCACACACAGTGGCCCTGCTCTCGGCCGAGGCAGGCAGCAGCTGTGAACCACCGTGCTTGGTCAGCTCAGCTGTCTCCGGGCTCGGGCTTGGGCTCCCGCCCTGGCAGAGGAAGCTGACCCACCTATCTGCACGAGCAAGGGAGAAGCCAGACCTTTCCTTCCAGGAGGTGGCGAGCTTTAGTGAACTTTAATGATGTGCAGGAAAACCTTGCGCAGGCGCTAGAGACAGCAGGAGAGTGAGGGATAGCACGATAGAGTCCCCTGGCGCTGGGGCTGCGGCCTGCAGGGCCCACTTACCACTCCCTGCCCATGAAGGGGGCTCCTGGTCTTTCACCTGGCCCCCGCCTCCCTGCCGCTGTCCTGTCTACCTGCCCTTCTCTGCAACCCCTCCAGCACCTGTGCAGTTTCCAGGTCTCCCAGGCCGGCTGCACCTGCAGGAGCTCCTGTCAGCCCCCACCAGCTACTATGGCAAATCTTGTTTCTTCTTGTGACCACACTGTCACCAGGAAGCCTGGCACATGGATGGAGACCAAGTCCCCCAGCGAGACAAGCATTCCCTCAGCCACAAGGACCTCCCTTCCTTTTCCCCTTTCCCCTTTCTCCTTCCCTTTTCTTTCATTTTTTCTCACACTAGAGATTGAACCCAGGCCCTTCAAACTAAGCTACATCCCAGTCCCTTTTAATTTTTTATTTTGAGACAAGACCTCGCTAAGTTGATGAGCTGCCCAGAGTGGGCTCAAGCTTGCAACCCTCCTGCCTCAGCCCCCCAGAGTGCTGGGATAGGAGAGTTTTCCTTTTCTTAAAGGAGGCAAAACCCTACACATTTCTCATCACAGCTCTGTGCCCAACTGGACCAAGAAAGCCCTCTTTCCAGGAAGCAGTCACAGACCCTGGGCTAATGGAAGCGGCCAGCAGGCCCAAGAGGCTGAGTGAGGCAGGGTGTTAGTCACCTGACGCTTGAGGTTAGCACAATTTCAGGGACCTCTGGGCTGGTGATGTAGCTCAGTGGTGTAAGTGGCTGCCCGCCAAGCACAAGGTCCTGAGTTCAATTCCTGGTACAAAAAAAAAAAAAAAATTCAGGGGCCACCAAGGAGTGCAAGCAATGCTCTTTGCTGACCACCCCTCGATCAGCTTATTCCCACAGCAGGAAGTTTTGCCAAACAGTAAAACTCAGCCGATATCTAGGTGGGCGAGGCCCTGTTTTCAATCCAGCGTTCTTTGCAAAGGGACACTAACCAGGCCAGGCAAAACCTGATGCCACCGAGATACTTTCTTGTCAAGCCACGGGCTTCATCTGAAACTGGCCGCTCTGATAACAGATCGTCCACACATATTTGGGACAACATCGTGTATCAGCTTCAAGTCGCCGCCTTCTTTTCTCTGCCCGACAAATATTTCTCATGCTGCATCTCAGTGCCCCTGAGCTGTGCAAGGCACCGGAGAAGCAGGTGAGGAAGTTCCGGCTTCCAGGGTTGCGGGAATGGGCCCTCCCAGGAACAGCAGAAGTGAGAAGCAAGCGCGGGACACCCCTGGCCTCTGGGATTCCCCCTTCCCGGGGTGATGCAGTATAAAAACATTCACTGCAGCTTCAGAGTAGTGAGGAGCTGGAAACCACTAAAATAGTCAATAATTCAGATCTACATAAATGCATTATGCTACAGGCACACAGCAGCCAACTGGACTTTTTAAAGTCAAGTGAGATTAAAATCACAGTGCATTGAGTACAGTTCTAATTTTTTAAAAAAATTCTATATAGGAGTTTCCGAATAAATAGGAAAAAAGACTGGATGATTACACTTTAGTTAAAATTATTTTAAAAACACGGTGTATTTTTAAATATATAAACACGTGTGTTAAAATCCTGTGGGGGCCGAACACACTCTGAACTTGTACCTAGGATTGCTTCTGGGGCTGGTAGAGGTAGAGAAGGGGAACTTCTGATTTATTTCTGGATCTTTAACTTTTAACAATTGGAAGGCAGCACAGGAGGGCGATGAAGGCAGAATGTGGTGGGCAGGTTGGCTGGGTGCTTGCTGGTCTTTGTTCTTCCTCAGCTGTGTGACCTTGTGGCAGTTACTCAACCTCTCTGTGCTTCAGCATCCACAACTGGAATATGGAGCCGAGCCTTGCTCATACACACCGGGAAACTGTGATGAGGAATAAGTAAAAGTGCCCAAAGAACCCGGAACAGTACAGAGCTAGAGCCTGAGATCTTACTGAGGTGAGACCATCTGCAAATGGTACAAACATTAGTTGGGGGGGGGCAGGGTGAAAAATTCTAGATATTGCAAATGTGTGTGGCCCAAAAGATTCCACAGAAAGATTCCTTAGGAGGGTGATGTAGAGGGCAGTTTTGAGAAACACTCTTTATTCTGTTTCCAAATGATACACGCCATGATGCTCATAATTATTTCCCTGCTGTGCTAGGACTAAGGATGATTTTTCTTTTCTTTTCCTTCTTGGGTGAGTAAGAGGTGGGGAAGAGAAATGTCTGTGGGTTGACTTCACAAGGAGAAGGTGAAAGGAAGGGTTCCGTCCTTTGAGTTCCTGGCAGGGTTGTGTCCGACAGTGGCTGAAACTCGCCCTAGCCCCGGTCTTCCTTTTGTGGACCAAGGTCTCCACCGCCATGTCCCCTGGGCTCTGTGGAAACACAGCCCGAGCTGGCCGCTGTTTCCCCCCTGCCTGGCTTGTTGACCCTGGACAGCATCCGGGTTATATTTAGCTGCTGTTCTTTCCCCCAGTAAATCTATGGAAAGAAGCTAAATTTGGGCTTAGAAGATCTGCACTGCATGGTTTCCAAACGTGTCCCTAAATGGAGCAGGCTGACCTCCGGCCCCAGGTTAGACCTCATCTTCATGACTCATGGTCCTGGGAGCCCTAGGGACAAAGCAGGGACCCTGTGTCTGGGTTCCTGAGACAGAGCCTTAGCCAGTTAAGAGAATGACCTACCTGTTGTCACTGGGGGCAGCTCCCAGCCGACCTGCAAACAGCTCTTCATGCTAAAATCCGGAATGGAGGATCCACCTGTGAAAGTGATCAGAGAAAGGCAGTGCTAAGAAAGCTGAAAGTGCTTTAATTTCATGAGGTGTTCATTGGGGAGCTCACTGGGTTTGGGGGGCTCCAGAAAGAAAGAGAGTCAGGGAAGTGGATGCACGGGAGGTGGCACGTACAGAGCCAAAACTGCACACAGGGCAGCAGAAGGGGCAGATGAGTCTTGGTGACGGGGTCCACCCAGCCCTCCTGGGGCTCCATCCCGAGGAAAGGCAGAAGCACTGTCTGGTCCCTGGATGAGGAATGTGCCACCTGGATAGCCAAGCATGAAGGACCAGCCGGGAACGGAACAGCACGGGTCCCTCCGATCTGCCAGCCTGGAAGCAAAAATTCTCAGCAAAGCAGCAGTGGGTGGAATCTCACCTTTTGTTTGAAGGGGCTACATTAGCGATGGGGTTGGGTTCATCTCAAGAGCACGGAGCTGGCTCAGTATGAGGGACTCAAAGGCCACCTCCCAAGAGACAGGGGCCACAACAGTGTCACCCAGTGGAGGACGACGCAGCAAGGATGGTGACGTGGGCACAAGTGAGGCAGGCCTGACACACATTAGTGAGTCAGGGGACAGCAAGCTGCAGCGTGCACCCAGTGTGCTGGCCTCTCTGTGTCCAGGGCCAGGCCCCACCAAGCAGAGTGGTGCCTGGGTCCTGCGTGGTAAGGAGGAAGCTCAGAGATTATGCCCTAAACTTCAGGCTAAGCACTGACACCTCCAAGAATGAGACACGGCACTGGAGTAGAGTGGGGGCTGCAGGCTACTGGGGTGCTGCTTTATTATATTAGTCCTGGAAAGTCACAGAGTCAATATATTCCTTTTTGATTGGCTGAAATATTTCCAAATAAGAATTTCCCCAAGCCTATCAGTGTTGTTCCTTACTCTTAGCACGAAATGCAAACTCCTCCCTCATGACATTCACTCACCTCACCTAGACAGGGCACCTGTCTCTTTTGCATAGTTTATCTGCCAGCTCAGTGGCTTCGGTTCTGTTTTGTCACACCACACACTTCCTCCCATAGGGCCTTTGCAGTTGCTGTTCCCAAGGCTTGAAAACACTTTCACTGTCTGTTGTTTGACTGCTTTTTTTGCTACCTCTGTTTCTCAGCCCAGGATCACCCTTATCTGCAAAATGTTCCCTGTTTCCCCAGCTGCTCAGTCCCTTGGTGGCATCCTCCTCATAGATGGGTGACACTGCGTCGCCATCTATGATTACGTCTTTTGCTTTCTTGGTGATTCCCTGAAAGAAGGTTCTCACAGCTGCCTTCCTTGCTGAATGCTGCCACCCAGCACCCTGTGCCAGAATTTAACAAGGGTCTGATAAATGTGTGTAAAATGAACCTGAGTGCCAGGTGAGTTTAAACATTTAACCAACGCCCCTGTCACTGGCAGGGAGCTCTCCATCACGGTGGGCATCCAGGGGACGGGTCAGTGACAGCAAACTCTCAGGGGTCCTGGACACCCAAATCTTGACTCTGCATGCAAATGATTTCCTGTAAGGTGCACAGAACAAATGTGACTTCCACGGGGACAGATGGCTGTCACATCATTATTCCCTGATGGGGTCTGAGGTTTCAGTGGCTTCCTGTCCATGCACTTGGTCACATTCTTGGTCAGGGTGGCAGGGAAGGCTGTGCCCAGGGCAGGAACTTCTGGTTCCGGGCACCAAGTGCTCCACCCTGCTGGGCCCCAAGTGGGACTGGAGCTGCAGGTCCAAGCTGGGTGTCTGTGAACCAGGGCGGACACAATCGAGCACCGAGGACTGGGGTGGTCGCTCAGTGGTAGAGCGCGAGCCTGGTGTGCTGAGTCCCTGGGCTCCAGTGCCAGCACGGAAACAGACAAACAAAAGCACAAATAACAGAAGCAGCGCCGCCGGGCTTAACAGCAGCAAAGCGCCCAGAGCTGCTGGCTGCGAGTTACGTGGCTGCCACCCCCTGCTCCCTGGCCCGAATCACAGGAACTGTAGAGCTGGTTTAGGAACCAGGATCTGAGCTGACCACCATGGGGTGGAGACCCAGAAGCATCTGGCAGGCCCATGGCAGGAGAGGGTGGACGGCTACTTGGGCTGGGTGTCAGCCCAGGCCCACCCCTGCCAAGCTGCATAACTGGGAAAGGGATCCAGGCTCCACTCGCCAGGAACCAGCTGAGCTACAAAGGAGGAATTCAGCAGGGCCCTGCCACCGAGCCAAAGCCCGTGGTACTTCTGTCACCGAGCTCCACTCTCAGGCAGAGGGGCAGAAAAAAGCCTCTGAGCCACCAGCCTGCAGCTGCCTCTGGCCGGTCTGGGAGCGAGTTTCAGGTCACCTCCCCACGCACACAGGGTCAAAAGGTGCCAGGCTCCTGTTCCAGCGGAGCCCCTGATCTCTTAGCTTTCCCACCGAGTTATGAGCAATGTGCAAATGAGTCATAAGGGTAGAGGAGAGGGCAGGAGGACAGCCTGGGCCAGAGGACTGGTGAGAAAAAGCAGAGGAAAGACAATGGCTGGCAAGGTGGTGCATGGTGTCTGTTACTTTTCTCTTCTTGCTGAGGCAAAATACCCGACATTCAAAATTAAGGAAGGAAAGGTTTATTTAGCTCACGGTTTGTGGAGGTTTCAGTCTGTAACCAGCTGGCTCCAAGGCAGGGTGGCCTGGCATAGGGGCAACAGTTCAAGGAGACAGAAGACAGCAAAAGCAGCCAGAGAAAAAGGGGGGAAGAGCAAGCCTCTTTTCTTCCCTTATTGTAAGCAGGCTACCACCCCCGAGGGTGGTTGTATGTAGCACTCACACCATCTCTGTGCCCTCCTCTTGTACAGGATGAAGATGTTTACAAAGTGAGGCCTTTGGGCCCCTGCTGGATCACTTAGTTAAAATTCTAAACTTCTCAAGTTGACACACATGGCTATAACTCCAACACTAGGAGGCTGAGGCAGGAGGATTGCAAATTCGAGCTTGTCTAGGTAATTTAGTGACTTACCAAGGTTGTGTCTTAAAACATTCAAAATGGGCTGGGTAATCCTGTTACCCAGCGAGTTACCCTTGTGAGTAATCCACAAGGGCAAGGCAGGGTGTTAACCATAGCAGTGAGAATCACAGAGCGCCAGACACAGCAAGATGAATGCAGCCAGCAGCAGCGGACACCCCAGCACGAATCAGGTCCTTTTTTAAACTTCCCCAGCCGCTCGGAAGTCACCCCGCCGGGGAGCAGTGAAATCAAGACTCACAATCAAGTCTGCTGAAGTCACCTGTGTGCTGAGCCATGCTGGCTTCCGCAAGGCTGTGGTGCCGTGGTCACGCCCTGGGTCAGCCAGACAAGTCCCACAAAGGACCGTCATCACAAAAGCATGAAAAGGAACAAGTGAACGCTTCTTTGAGTCTTTGAAGATTGTGCTGTAATTCCTGGGCCCTTACTGTGTGCCAGGGGCTTTGGGGCGCCCCAGACCCGTGACAAGGATATTCCAGTCCTGCAGGAGACAGACTGTCCAGGAGGAAGTCACTGTCCGAGGAAGGGCAGAAGTGTGTAAAGTTACTTTGTGCCCAATCATTGCTACAGCAAAATACCCGAGGCCAAAGACTTTATAAAGGGAAAAGGTTGTTTAGCTCCCAGTGTTAGGTGTTGAGTATCCGATATCTGAAATCTGTCTGCTGGGCTGCTGGTGAGGCACCCCTGGCTATGTTACCTAACACAGCGATGGTCTTGCCCTGGACGCATGTTGAAAGCAGATGATCCCACGGTGAGATAGGAGGCCTGAGAGATTCAGGCTTATGTCAAATTAGGACGACCTGCTCTGGTGGGAACTAACCAGCATCCCATGAGAACTACATTGGTTCCTCCTGAGAGCAGTGACCTCTTCTACTAGGCCCACTGTCGACACCACCAGACTGAGCAAAGACCTTCCAACACATGAACTTTTGGGGGACACTTTCCAGCCATATCCGACCTGTAGTGACCCTTTCATAGTTAATCTTTTTGATGTACAGATAGGGATGCTTAGGTTCAGAGAGGGAAAGTCATTTTTCCAAAGTCACACAGTGAGCACGAGGCAGGGATAAACTATCTGATCTAAAATTCTGTGTTTTTAAATTTACTGCTAAAAGAGGACCCATGTAATGGGCCTATAAAAAGAGGCTCGAACTACAAATTTGAGGAGATGGAGGGGGAGGAAACAGCTCTGTGAGGCCTTGATGTGCCTGCCTGTTTCTAGGGTATAGTTTGGTGGCAGGAGGTGAGGTGTTCTGGGAGGAGGGAGAGACCAGAGATGGGGAAGTGGCCTTCCCAGAATGCACCACGGCAGGCAGGGAAATGCTACTGCTCCTTTCCCCCACCTCAGTGCAAGCTGTAGGTGAAACTGATAAAACCTGACACTGTAAGGCTGCTCGCTAATCCACTTCAGCATGGGTGCAGTGGAGGAAGTCAGGTTCATCCTGCAGCCCGCTGAGCCTGTAAACCGGGAGGCAGGTGGAGAGCCACGCGGTCTTTCCTGCTAGCTTGGCACACGGCTGTCCTGGGGCAGGCAGCTGGCGAGCAGCCTGTGTAGAGGACTGGCACAGGGGAGCCAGTCTTGGGGTTCCAGTCGTATTCAGTATTTCTCGGGAAATGTGACATCTCTGGGTCTTTCCCTACCAGCACGAAGTGGGGGATAACAGCAGCAGCAGCAGGTCCCCGCCGCTGTCATTTCAAAGTATGGAGACACTTGGAAGCATGTCCAGGCCCTGGCCAGGGGCCTCCCTGCAGCATGGACACCAGGCCGCCCCGAGTCCACGCTCAGCAGAGTGGAGCTCACTGTCCAGCTGGCAGCCGTAAGAGGCACAGTCACCCCTGCCTTTGCTGTTTCATTGAGGCGCACACTGAGGCTGAGAGAGGCCGAGACACTTGTCCCACTTGTCAGCGCAGGAAGCACAAGTGCCTGTCTGCACAGCCTTCCATGCACAGACAGGTGCATGCAGAGGCCAAAGCACAGCCTTCAGCTGGCCCGGAGGACAGACCCACAGCAGGCAGATTCCATTCTGCAAGGCTGGCTCGCTCCGCTCTGGGCACGGCCGGGAGATGCTGATGCTCTGCCTAGGCCTGAGGTGGGCAGGTGGGGGTGGGGGGAGAGGCTGGCCTGCCCGCCTTGCCATCTGGGCAGCGCTCCTGGCTGCCCACTAGGCCTGCAGGAAGCCGGGTGTCATTTGCACATGGCGTTTGTCCTATTGCAGCAGGCTGTCGGGGACAGATTCACTCGGCATCTCCTCCCCTGGGAGCAGCGGAGTACAGGAAGACAAAGAATAAACCTAGGACCCTGAGAGGGCAGCATTTGGCCATCCATGGGCAGTGGAATTCCAAGAGTGGGCCGGTCACATCTCAGCCTTACTTAGTGATGACCCTGACAGGTAGATTTGCCTCCCTCAGTCTCAGCTCTGTCACCAGCCAAGGGGATTTATCCTAAGGTCCACCTCACCAGCATAAGTGGAGTTTGTTTGCTTTTGCTTGGTTTTGGTTTTGGTACCAGAATTAATCCCAGGGCCTTCACAATGAGCTGCGTTCCCGTCCCTTTTCAAATGTTTTGAGACAGGATCTCACTAAGTTGTTAAGTTGTCCAGGACGGGCTTGAACTTGTGATCCTCCTGCCTCAGCCTCTCCGAAGGCTTGGCTTACAGGTGTGCACCACCACGGCTGGCGGAGTTACAGGGATTAGTTCAACTACTCCATGCACTAGGAATTGGGCGCCTGGTCTGCCAAGGCCTCCTGGGAGTGCTGGGGACAGAGACGCCACCCCACATAGCCATGCTAATAGCACCTTAACTTGCCCAGAGAAGCTGCTCGGACGTGCTGCTGACCGTCACAGGCAGGCGAGTACCCATCCATCGCTACGGAGCTCAGGACAGCTGAGGACAAGGCATAGCCGTGCGTCCAGGGACAGAGGGGAGTCTAGGCCCCGCTCAGGGCGATGCACCAGTACCACTCGTCATCCTGGGTTTGGGAAAAGGTACATAGTCGGCTGGACCACGGCTGCAAAGAAATCCACGTCTCAACGCCTGGTATTTGTGACTCTTTACCTTATATGGCAAAAGTGCTTGGGTGAGGTGACTCAGCTAAGGGTGCCCAGATGGGAGATTTCCCTGAGTTGTCCAGGTGGCAGCTTGTAAGTGTCCGAAGAGGGAGGAGGAAGTCGGAGCTGTGGGCATGGAGGGAGAGGTCAGCCACGGGCCAAGGGTGCAGGCGGCAAGGGGGAAGGAAGGCCGGAGAAGAATTCTCCTCTGAGCCCGCCCCAGGCTGCCCTTCACCCCAGAAACTGCCTGGGGGCTTCTGGTCTCCAGAACTGCAGGGGGATAACCGTGTGTTGCTTCCAGCTACCATTTCTGGGCTGACTTTTTCCCCAGAAGCCACAGGCAGGGATACAGCAGTCGGAGGATTCGGTGAGGAGCCGGTCTGCACTGGCTCCGCCTTCACAGGGGGCTCAGCCATGGTTCCAGGGCCCTGAGCTAACCCAGGCTGCAGCGCACTGGGGCCCATGAAGGACTTTACATTCCAAGGAGAAGAACGCAGGAGGCAGGGCCCTCAGACCTCACTCCTGCATCCCCAGGGTTTTCTTAGACTGCGGATTGTGCCCTTTGGAGAACGCTCCCGCTGCCCATATCTGGACTTTTCCTTTTTAGCCACAGTGCTGCCTCACAAACCTGGTTCCCAAAGCTTCTGCCAAGAGCTCTTTTGCTACCACACTGAGCTGGTCTGACCCTCTCCCACCCCATCCCCCTTCTCCACGGTGCCCTCAGTCCTGCCTTCCAACCAGAGCTGCTTTCTCCTGCTCCTGGGCTCCTTCCTGCCTCAAGTTTTGGAAAATCACTGGCTGGGCTTGGTCCTTCTTCCAACAGTTGCACTTTTAGAATCGATGATTTGCGCGCCTTTATTATACATACCTATTTCTTACTATACTGATTTTTAGTATTAGTCTATTTTTATTTGTAACATTTATTCTATTTAATTTAGTCTGTTTTCCCAGCACGTGGGAGGCTGAGGCAGGAGTATCATTGCAAGTTTGAGACCAGCCCAGGCTAAAAGTGAGCTCAAGGTCAGCCTGAACTGCATAGTGAGACCCTGTCTCAAAAAAAAAAAGACAAAAAATTTAGCCTTTTTACTTTTATGCATTAACTAAAGATATATAAACACACCTTTAGTATAATCATATTTTAACTGATTGGTTTTTATTTATTGTCATGTTTAAATTCCCTAAGAGTCCTATGACAAATTTGCCAAAATAATCCTCATTTTACAGGACAAGAGAGTGAAATTCAGACATGTTCAGTAGCCCACTCAAAGTCACATGGCGAAAAACATGACCGAAATTCAAACTAGACGCATTCGGTTCCCTGCCAGCACATGTTTCCCATCTCACCCTCCCAGTGCCTGCCAGGTACCCCACACCCCCAGGTAGCCCTATCTGCTGTCCTGGTTGCCAGATTCCATCCTGGGTCAACTTGGGGTTCTGTGGCCAGGAGGTAAAATTCCTGTTTTCCTTTGTGTCGTTTTTCCTTCGTGTGAACTGACTTTCCCCATGTGTCACTCAGGCCTCTGGGCCTTGACATGTATCTGGACCTCCCATAAATAAGTGATGTCGCGCATTAAATTGTAAAACTGGAATGAAGGTTAAGATGGGGTGGCCGGCAGCAGAGGGCGGGGACAATCACAGCCGGCAGGAGCTCCCTGGGGCACCGCTACCAGCACCAGCCCAGCAACTAACTTTCTCCCAGTTCTAGAGGCTGCAAGCTGAAGACGAAGTGTGGTTTGTCCTGAGACCTCTCTCCTCGGCCAGGGACAGCCACCTCCTTCCTGCGTCCTGCCGGGACCCTGTGAGGACCCCTCAGTCTCTCTGTCTCTGGGAGGAGAGGAGACCCACGATGCCCATCTTAACTCTGTCATCTCCAGACACAGCTCTGTCCTGAGGTTCTGGGAGCAGACATCAGCATAGGAGTTTTGGGGGACACTGTTCCCCTCTGGCTGATCAAACATGACCCAGCCTGGCCAGAGCGCTTAGCACCTGCGAAGCACTGCCAGTGCTTGCCCTGTAAGGGATTCCAGCATGAAACCCCACTCCCAGGAGGTTGGGGCACAGTCAGACCCTGGCCAGGACTAAAATCCCACCTCTGTCCAGCAGCAATCAGAACGCAACACCAGCCAGGTGTGGTGGCACACACCTGTAAGCCTGGCACTTGGCAGGCTGAGGCAGGAGGGTCTCTGAGAGTCTAAGGCCAGCCTGACCTGCATAGTGAGAGCCTGTCTCAGAAGCCACCCCTTCCACCCAAACAATGAAAAACACTGACCTTAGAGGGTTCAGAAGTGAACATTTAACCTGCGTTGAGTGGGCAATGCTGGGTATGCAATGAGCATCAAGACACAAGGGCACAGCAAGGGAAGGCTGACCTTTAGATGCCCCATCAACTAGACTGCCCTCACCACCTGAGGCTTTAACACCTTTCTCTGTCAGCTCTTAATTTGCTTGTTGAGCTGACTGTCCCTTTAGGCTGCTTGTACCACTCACTAGAGCTACAAATGGCCCCAATCACTTGTATCAGCCTTTTTATTAATAAAATTAATTAAAAGCCTACAAATCTAGTCAGTTGCTTGAATCTGAATAACTGTTGCCCAAATATAAACATTAAATTTAATACTATTCATACGAATTTTTAAAATGACAATAACCAACAAATTTATCACCTTAAATTAAAAGAAATGTACTTGCATTTTGAATTTCTTTCAACATTTTTTGAACATAAAGGCAGCTAGCTGATCTGTGCCTGGTGCACAAAACATCATAACGCATTTGGCTTTTTTGCGGCCAGAGTGGGGCCTGGTTTTTCAGATAATTTCCCATCGCATTCTCTCTGTCATATGTGTGTGTTTCTTCCAAACCTAAATAAGCTTTTATGAAGTGAAAATTTTTTTCCAAGTAATTTTCACCCATGGCATTTCTCTGCAGGTTAACGGTTTATCAAGAATTGGCTCTCTAAATTTTAACATGGAAATCTTACAAGTACCCTCCTGCTGGTATAGAGAACGTGCATGTACAACTGCTGTACTACAAATTAGTGCTATTACAATTTTGAAACCATTTTAAGGTTTTCCAAAAGGAAGTGCAATATGATGACATCTGGTCTATAAAAATTAACGCCTTTCTTTACATTATTGTAACGAAAGCCCCCCTGAGAAGCGACAGGAAGCGAAGACTGTGGCCTGCGCACAGTAGGTGCTGGGCGTGGGTTAGTTGTGGATTTTTGCTTATGTTTTCTTTGTGACCTTTTCTCCTCTAAGCAGTGAAAAGATCTAATTGCTCCTGCTATGCCTGCCGCCAACCCCCAAGGCAATGATGAGGGCTGATTCTTTACCGAGGGCTCTCTGTCCCTTGCAGCTGTAAGTTCCAGTAGAGTGCTAGGACCACACACTGAGTTCTAATCAAAGTAGATCTTTGGAATTCTGTCCAGTACCCCAGGGGCCAACTATCGGAATGGACAAGTGACCTGGCATGATGATGTCGGTTCTGGGATGCCCATTTTACACAATCTGTTTAAAACAGGACATGTGGGTTTGGGGAGGTTGGTTTGTAGCAGGGGATGGTTGGCCTGGCTGTCAGTCTAAGTGCTTAATTTGATCACATGCCCAGCTCAGCAGTGGGATCTAATGTGACTGTGCTCACCCAGGGCAATACACTTCACCTCCTAGTCTGACGGGAGAGTGCTACCACCTCTGGGCTGCATCTGAGGACTGGGCCCGGGTGGCGACCTGAGGAGGCAGCCAGGCTGGAGGACTTGGTCGAAGGATTGTTGCTACTCTGGGATGTGGACTGTAAACCCCAGTCTGGCTGCAGCCTGTGACCTCGAGCAGTTGTTAAAGGGTCTCACCCCCAAATAGAAGCAGGGGACAGCCGACTGCCCATCTGGATGGCCAGTGGAAGCCCGGGCAGGGTGGCGAAGCTGGTGCCCACTGTGGCTGAGGACTGGGGAAGCACACTCCGTGGACTACTGTGGTG
>PVJX010025689.1:9341-26757 GCA_004027295.1 Dolichotis patagonum | reverse complement strand
TTGCGGTTTTATGTGACTTTTCTGCCTCATGCTTTTCTAGGAATTGTTTTATCTTGCTTTGTTTTGTTTTTCCTGCTAATACAGAAATGATAGATATACATGTAGAGACTCACGCATGTGTAGAGCTTATAAACAGTTTACGCGAACCAACTATATAACACATGTTGAAATAAACAACTACTTTGAAAAAAAAAAAAGATTCAAACAATTCAAAGAATGCAAAAGTCTCAGTGGGCCCCTTGCTCAGTTGGTTTCCTTCCCCTAGGTAATCTATCTTCAGTTTATGTAACTCACCAGATAGCTGCATATTATTTAAATGCATACCTATGCATAGAGAAATGTATCATTCTACTTTAATTTTTAAGTAGTGTTATATTGTCCGTATTGTTCTGCAACTTGGCTTTTTTTTCTCATGTCAAAGCTATTTTTTATTTTAATGTAATACAAGCAGACATTAATAAAAAATAATTTAAAAAAAAGGAAAAAAAAAATAAAGATAGCAGCCAGCAAGCAACCAGAGCAAAACGGAGTGGAGGGGCACTCTTTTTCTCCTTTTTATTGTACACAGGCCACCTCGCTTCCAGGGTGGGTGTAGCATTCATAAAATCTCCTTGCTTTGCTCTTGCACAGGCTAGGAATGTTTACAAAGTAAGGATCCTGACTCCTTGATGAATCTCCTAGCTAAATTTCTAAACATCTCAAATTGACAATGTATCAACCATAACAAGATGAAATCCCAAATATACAATAGGTTAAAAAAAATCTCACTGTGTATTCATGTTACATTTCTTTAGTTTCTCTTCCATTTGAGGTAGCTCTCGGAGATCAGCTCCAATAATGGCATATCTCTTTGAATCCAGTATGTGGCCATCTGTAAATGCAAGAAAAGATTTATTTCAACAGAAATCAATCATGAGATCATTTTAATAGATATGACTGTTTAAAAGTAAAGTAACTTGGTTTTCCCATTAAAAAAGACATGTCCATGGTTTAAAAAAAAATCAAGAATGAGAAAGGTAAAAAGGAACCCAAATCACATCTTCCAAAGATGATTATTAGTGTTTTGATGTATAACATTCCAGCCTTTCCTCCTTTGTAAATTTCATAGACACACAAAAAACATTTTCTTTCTCTGCACATGGCTGTACACACACACACACACACACACACATCCTAAACCACTTAAAACCTGTTTTGAAAACTGCTTTGTCTACAGTAGCATCAGGAACATCAATCTCTATAATGATTTCACAGCATTCCACTGAGTGGAAAGCAACATAATTTAATTAGCTAATCCTCACAATCGGGTATGTGCTATTTCCAAGTTTTCCCTAAGCCAGGTATGGGCACACACCTGAAATCCCAGCACTTAGGAGGCTGAGGCATCACCAGTTGAAGGCTCATCACCAGTTTGAGGCCAGCCTGGTTACCCAGTGAGCTCAAGTCTAGACTGAACTACATAGTGTGAACTACTTAAAAAAAAAAAAGTAAACAAGTTTCCTCTAAGGCACTGAAACAAGCATCATAGTATATACTCAATGAAGTATCTGTCTAGTTATTTCCTTAAAGTAAAATATCATGAGTGGGAATAAGTGTGTCCCTATTTAATTAAACGCTGGTACCCACTGGTAAGCAGCTCTCCGCTATACCAATTTGTGATCATGTTGTGTTAAAGAAAAATAGTTTGTGTATTAATGTACTTGCCAATAAATGTTGACATTTGCTTTAAAACACCCCAGCGAGCTGGGATGGAATGTGTACCTAGTGGTTTTCAAGCTTTGGCAGTCATCACAATCACCTTCATGGCCTGCTAGAACTCCGACCCACAGGCTCTGCCCTGAGTTTCAAATTCCCTAGATCTTCCCATAATTGACACTTACAAAGGCCAGGGATATAGCTCAGTGGCACAGCACCTGCTTGGCAAGTGCCAGGTCATGAGTTCAATTCCAAAATATATATATATATATATATATATATATATATATATATATATACCCGAAATAGACAAATTTACCAGGTAGTATTGGTATCATTAGTCTGGGACTAACCTTTCAGAAGCACTGATAAAATGAAATGACACTGGCAATAAAGTGAGTAGTGGCTGAGTCCACTGGAGCTCATCAATCTAATCACAACATATTTGCACATGATTTGAACTTGTTTCAATTTTTTTCTTCCTTTTTTTCAAATCAGTACAACTGTGTGTACATAATGTTTACATTCCTTATAGGGAGTTGGTAGATCACATAACACATCTTAACTCTTTTTTTTCCATCCCCTTTCCCTTCCCTGTCCACCTCCACTCATCTCTTGATCCTCTTCCTTGATGTTTTTTAACATAAAAATATGGTTTGATTATTTACTGTAGGTATTATTCTCAGTTTTCTCAATGGTACAGACCACAGGGCTGGGGGGTGAGGAGAGTCATACTGGATCACTGTTAGTAATTCAGGTTCACCTGACTCTTAAGAACTTTGAACCAAGGTGGGTGAGGCCAACCCAGGAATGGTGCTGCCCAGCTGGGAAGATGTAAAAGGAGGATAGAAAGAGTTCAAGACCAACCTGAGCTATGTAGTAAGACTGTGTCAAAAAACCTAAAAAATAAAAGTTTATCAAATATGAAAAAGGGTTGGGGCTATAGCTCAGTGCAAGGCACTAGATTTAATACCCTGTGCCATAAAAATGTAAAAAACAGAAAATACACTGAAAATATAAAAGTGTAACATGTAAGCAGGCTCTGCCTTACAGTCTTTATTCACCAATTCAGCTGATTTGGCTTATTCAGACATAGTTGGCCACACACAGTAAGCTAAAAGAGATACCTCCTGGGAGCCTCTTAAATATCAAGAAAGCGAAAAAGGACAAAGGACCCCAAAAATCTGCCCCGGGGTGCCACAATGACCAAGTCAGGAAAATAATATAAAGTAGATGAGGGCGCTATTATGAAAACAAACAATTTCCACATGTTTGTACACCTTTTTGCAAAAAACAAATAATAAGTTTGCTGCAAATGAGATTTTTCATTCCTGACTTGAAAACGCAAATAAACAAAAATACCCACCAGAACTATGGCACATGTAAAACTGCAGTATGTAGTCTGCAAAACAGTGGTGGAGATGCAGTGACCAAGCAGTTGAGGGGCGATGCTATCTTACTCAGGTTAGGATCTACAGTTAGCATGCACAGCAGCAATCACACAGCATCACGAGTATTCCCACACTCAGCAAAAAGTACAGCAGGCTTGAATGTGGACAGTGACTTGAGGCCAACACCAAACTGGGCCATGACAGGCGGGCATACAGGAAGTGGAAAGCACTGGAGGAAAAGACCCTGAAGGCCTTCAACTGACAGAACTTGAGGACTGGATCAACATGCCACCACCCCCGCAGCTCAGCTGTTTCTCTTGAGTCAGGCTATGCAAGCTGTTTAGAAACAGGAGGCCCATTAGCTGTCCTCAGAGAATACCTTATCATTCTGCAAGAAATACAATGTATTTGTGGAAGACCCAAGCTGAGAGTATGTTCACAGGCATTTTAACTAGGAAAATGTCATTTTTATTGAAATTTAGTACTGGCCACAGACAACAGAAGCAACAGAAAAACCTTGTACATTAGATTGTTTCTGAGCACTGGCTAGAAAAATAACTTCTCATTAACATGAGAACCTTAATGCTTTTTATCCTCAATTCTATTTGATAAGGAAAAAATGGAAAAGGGCCAGGAGTGATACAGAAAGACTTTCTAAAGGAATGGACATATCCAATTCTGGGAAGGCAGTTAACACTGATTTATAACCTCTGAACTGTTACTAGTAGTTCTTTCTATGATCGATACTGCTTGAGAGGACTAATTTCTGAAAGGATTTATGAAGGAGAAGCCCTGAAAGCAAAATACTGTAATAAGGTTTAATTTTTAGAACCACTTTATACATGGCCAGAATGAAAAGACAGTTATGAAAATCCTAATTACAGAGGCTTGGTCATCCTTCAGCTGAAGCAGTAGTTGCTGGAAAGGGAAGCTTGTCTCCTAGAGAAGTCTGATGATACAGCCAGCAAGTGTGTCAATGGCAATTAGTGGGCAGAGCCGCTGGGTGCTGCCGGACATCCTACAATGTGCAGGGCAGCCCCACCATGGAGGACTTGGCCCTGTGTGTCAACAGGACTGACTGTGAGAAGTTTTGTGTTGAAGTGACACACAAAAACCCAAGATCACTAGTCAGTGCTCAGTTGTCAAAAATCTTTAAATAAGGATGAAGCACATCAAAGTCTGCCTGGTCAACTTACCAAGACCCTATCTCAAAAATTTTTACCAACAGCTGGGGCAGGCAGCTTAGAGACAGAGTGCTCACTCAGCTCACTGACTGCCCAGCTCAAGAAGGTCCTGCGTTCAATCCCCAGCACCATGAAAAAAAGTCTTTTAGTCCTAATTATTCTCCGATAGAGGAAACGGAAAGGTGCAAAGGAAACCCTGGCCCATGCAGAGGACAGAAGGAGGTCTGTGTGGCTGGGTCACAGCTACAGTGAATAAAAAAATACTCAGGAGGCCAATGGAGGCCTAATGGACCACGTGAATCTAATTCAGTAGGACTTTTAAGGAGGGAGGTAACTGATCCTGATTTCCTTTTGAAAACTTTATTCTAACATACTTTCCATTACATACCGTTTATACACTTTTAACATTTTTATCCTGTACCTATTTTTATTCCTATAAATTTTTAAAAAAATCAATCAATTATAAATCATAGACAAAGAAAATGAAATGAACATTTACAAAGGAGTCTTAAAGAACAGTAAAACTAAAGAAAGATAATCCATTTTCACTAGTGAAGTTACACAAGTTTTTAAAATAACAGGACAACATTTTAGCCCATCAGACTGCATACATTTTTTTAAATGATTATAGCCCATATTGATGTAGGGAAAACAATCCTCATCAACTCTACTGAAAAATATAAATTACTTAAAAGGGAATTGAAAAGCAGTTAACTATACCTATTAGAATTCATAATGTTCAATTTTTTGAACTAGCAATTTCTGAAAACATGCACATACATATATTTGCTACATTGTTTAATATGAAACCATTGAAAAGGTAGCAATCTAGAGGGCAATAGGGAACAGATTAATGAAATTTGTATGCAAAGAGTACTATAAAGGCATTAAAAATAATAAGATTGAGATTCTCTAACACTGAAAGATTGTCATGATTTATTAGGATGTGAAAAGTTATAAAACAATTTGGGCAAATTATTCACTGCTTATTAAAATTGCATTAAATAGATATATTAATGATTAGAGATTTATTCAGCAGATAAGTATACATATATAGAGATATAGATATATATAGAGACAAGAGAGAGAACACTGCAATATATATTTATTCAACACATATACAATTTATTCAACAAGAATTTATTGAACCTTTTATATGTCAGGAACCAGAGTATCCTTATCTGTGTATCTATTTACCTTCCTCTAGCACTAGACAACACTCAACACTGGTTATCTTGTGGGTGGGACTGTGAAAGGTCATTACTTTCTGCTTTATATACTTCCATACTATTTGACCAAAAGTAGCCCCAACTATTAAAGGCTTCATTTCAGATCATGATGCTGACAACCAAGAGATCAGAAAATCACAACAGCAAAAGTGGTGAGAAAGCAAACAGCCCAGCCAGTGGCCACATCTGAATAGATACTATTGATAATTTAGCCTTTGTTTCTCCGTAAGCCAGGGAAGGTATTTCTGTGCAAACTTTACAGGATTCTAATTATGAGAAGGGTGACTGCAGCGTTATGGCTGTGCCTAACAGATCTATCTCACTGCCTGCCCTGACTATGTTATCGGTGCAGGCCACCCTCTTAGCACCTTTCCTGAAGTGAGAGGATATTCATCCCTAGAATCTCCTGTCAGACCCAAACTGAACACAATGGAAGATTTTGGTAGAGAATTTTTAAAACACAATTTTGAAAGCTACAAAATGAAGTGTTGTTAAATATTCGTAATTAAATGTTGGACTGAATACCAAATGCAGGAGCCAGTACAGGGCACTGTGAAAAAAATTCCTAATGCCCTCAGGGGACTAGAGCCCAGAGAGATAAAAGACAACACAAATGGAGAGGGGCAAGCGTAACACAACAGAGAAGTGCCACCACTAATGACTGCTATGTAGGTTCTAATACTGCCATATTTTGATTTTTCCGAGAAAAGCTGAACATTGACACTTTCATGAGAAATCTGCTTTTGAAATACTGGTGACTAATCCAAATTCATTAACAGAAAATTTAAGATTGGCAGCCTATGAACACTTAAGAAGAGTCATACAGAAGTGATATGAGAAACTCAAAATAAAAAACAAAATAAAAGATAATAGGAAGTAGAGATCTTTTTCAAATGGAAACTGATCAAGAGATGAAAGGAGTGAGGGGTAAGGGGAGGGAAAGGGGATGAAGTAAAGAATTAATATCTGTTAGGAATACGGACCAATTCCCCACAAAAAAAGGAATCGTTATATAATGCAAACATGTACTGATAAAAATAAAACTGCTCAAAACATTAAAAAGAGACAAAAGTGATTTAAAAATTCCTTCACGGTAACGGGATAGCAGTATAAACACAGCAGGGAAAAAGTATTTGTTGTATAACACAACACACACATTTATACAACCCACACTGTGCTCATTAGGTTAAGGATACTTACCCATCTTAAGTGTGTCCTCTGAATGTAATTCTACAATGGGTTTGGCTAAAGCAGGCTTGTTTCTGTGAAAACATGAGAAAAAGGAGAAAAATAGAGTCAGTTTACCCATGGGCTCATTTACTACCAAAATGCCAATGCCCACTTCAGAAAGGATGAGTATTCCTTATCTGAAATGCTTGGGACCAAAATTTTATAGGTTCCAAATGTTCAGATTTGGAGATATCTGCACAGGCTTTATCAGTTGAGTACCCCTAATCTGGCATGATGCTCAAAAAGATTCAGATTCAAGCATTTTGGATTTCAGATTTTGCAGGAAGAGGTTCAATCTGTACATATTACTACTATTTTTAAAACCATAACATTTGACTCTACACACATACAGGAAAAAGTCAATAGGTACAGATCTCAAGTCAGGTCAGCTCAGCATTATGCTTAGGATCTGATGCCAAATGACATATTAGTGTCATGTTAGTGAGGTAAATCGACTCAGAAACAGCTAAAAGGCTAACAAGAATTTTCTGTGTTTTCAAGCAATCCCTAGTTCCTTGCTTTCTCAAATAAAAATTTTAAGACAGTTGTGTTTTGTCATAAGTTACCACGAGGATCAAATATTAAACCAAAAGCTTAGTAACACTTATACGATAAGTCCCTTAATCCAACAGATGCAAAAAATCGTATATTGGAGAACCAAATTCAATATCTCAACAACCAGGCACAAATATTGATCTGTTTTTCTTCCCAGGAATCCATTTCAGAAATTAAATTAGCTCCCACTTACTATTCCTAGTCCATTCACAACTCCTAACTTAGTAGTGCTCTGCAGTTTCAAAGGTATCAGAATTTGCCTTTTTTATTTCAAAAAGAATATTTAATATAAAACATAATTTATATTAGTAAAGAATGAAAAAGTTATTTTCATAGTACTGACTAGAAAGAATAAAGCTTGAAAAACATTTCCAATTTGAAAGGCTAGGTATCTCTAAGGCAATACCAAAAACCTTCATATCTGTTCATCTTTTTTAAATATATGAATCAGGATTGAATTAAAGACTAATAGCAGGGGCAATGGTAAGAAGTATAATAAAAACTGTTGAGAAGTCTTGACCAAGGGATCAAGCCAGGACTTAAATCTCAGCTCCATTCTTTCCTAGGAAGGTGACTTCTGACAAAATGAATTTCTCTGAGCCCGACAAGCACTTCTCCTCTGCAAAAAATGGGCAAGAATAGCACTTACAGCAACCCAGGGGAAGCACTTAACATGCTCCCAGGCAAAAAAAAAAGCTCTCAGTGGCCAGATGTAGTGGCACATGCAGAGGCTAAGGCAGGGAATCACTGTGAGTTGGAGACCAGTTTGGGATACATAGTGAGACGCTGTCTCAAAAAACAACAAAAATAAATAACTAAACTAAGACAGGCTCTCAGCAAAGATTAGCAAATTGTCAACCACAGCCATGCAAATGCCTTGAAGACTGGACTCAGAATGGCTCAACTATATAACACCCTCTTATATCTTCAGTTACACACACACAAAAATTCCTGAACCTATCTGCTGGGCAAGGTTACTTTCTATGTCCTTGGGATAAAAAATTAAACAACACACATGTAAAATTTCAAATTACTCAACTATGATAGTTTTCCCTTTAAATGTCCAGAGAAATTACATTAATGGATTGATGAGTCACAGAGGGAGGTATGCTGCATGGTGAAGGCTGCAAGACACATTGACTGAGGATGCAGGGGCAAGAAAGGAAGGGGGAAAGGGGCCAAAGGAAAGAAGCACCCTAAAATGAGATCTCCAGCATTCAAACCTGCCAGCTCCTGAGGCCTGGGTCTCACCCCTACCTGGTTCCTTTTCCTCCAGCACAGCAACACTTACTTGATGTTGTGTAGCTTTCTTGTGACTATCGCTGGAAAGTCAACTTCAAAATATTTACTTGGGAGAAGATCTTCATCCTGGGGGGAGAAAAACTAGTCACTTTTGCACTCACAATACCCCCTGACCATTTTCCATGTATTAAGAACTAAATGCCTAACAGAAATGTTTTTTTTTTAATTTTGAAGAGAATAAAACAAAAGGGAACAGAACAAAGCAAATCAGAACAGAACACCACAAGCAACACAGCACTTCACAACAAGACAACTGGATATTAACAGTAGCTCGTAATGTCTCTTTTCTTTGAAACAGTTGAGCATACCTTCACACACAATAATATGAAACTTAACAAAATAGTATAAAACCATTCAAGACAATGAAAGCATTACAGCAGAAATGGGATTTTTAAGGATTTTAAGTCAGGAATTCATACAATCAGAGATGTATTTTTCAAGCTATTCTGTTTTCTGCAAGAGAATGGATCTAAGGGACGCAAGGATGGATGTAGTGGAAAACTTAGGAAGCTCCTGCAGTCATTGAGGTAAAAAGGTCTAGGGAGTTGGAATTAGAAAAGGGGTGACTAATATAGAGGTGAGGGAGGTGTGAGGAACTCAGGAAGTAGAATATACATGAGATGTGTTTAGCTAAAAATAAATTTATTACAGTCACAGACACAATGCCATTAAAAAAACTTTTTTTAAAAGACAATGCCATTAATCTCCTTTAACCTCCCACCCTTTGAACATACATATCCCATTGTTCTTGCCTCTTTCGGAAGCAATTCTGGAAGTCCTCTTTTGTGAGTGTCTTTACAAGGTGTGGTCAAAAACACAATGAATGCTGCCACCAAGTGCCATCCAATAGAGAGGCAGGCTTATAACATTCCGATCTGTCCTCAACTACCTCACTCATCAGTTCTCACACCATATGATTTCTGGCCTTTTCTTCAAAGTCAAAATGAGTGTGAAAGATAAAGGTTTTGAATCAATTCAGGACATCAAGGCAGTCATCAAGCACAGCTAAAGACGCTCACGAAAGCAGATTTCCAGAACTGTTTCAGAAAGTAGCAAGAATGATAGGTTAAGTGGTGTTCAAAGATAGTGGGCGTATTTTAAGAGTGATTGATGGCAATGTGTTTTTTACTGTAATAAACTTTTTTAAAACATTAAATATTCTCCATATTTTTTATCACACCTTATACACAGTGTTCCAAAAGCAATTTGAGACAAATTAAAAGAGGAACAGGGAATCACTATGATGAGTTCTGAGTAGCACTTTGGGGATGAAATAATGTAAAACAACTACTATGAGAAGACACTACACATAGTGAGGGTAGGTACTTCTTTGCTACTGTCTTTTTGCTACATTGTGTATAGTGAGGCACTTTGGGGCTACAGGGCAGGGTCTCAATCCCAGATCCACTACTTACGTGCTGTGAGTCCTTGGATAATCACTTAACTCACTGGAACAAGGGGTTCTCATTTAAAAAGCAGAGAAAATAGTAACACCTCACAGGATTGTGAGGATTACTGAGGTAACCCACGGACACGGGCACGCAAAGAGGACCTGACCCCAGCAAATACTGTTTGTGTCTTCTTTGCTTATAGACAGAGGTACAGAGATATGGTTCCTGGCTCTGGATGCAACATTTATCAGATCTCTGGGCTGTAGTGAAACACACACACAAACATACACACAAACACACAACCCTGCTTCTCTTTCTACTTTCCTAGTGTGGTTGATAGCTGTAACCTCCATCCAACAACCCACTGGTCATCCTGGCCTTCTCTCCATCCTCCCCATGATTCTATCGCTCATTCACTCACCCAGTTCTGCTGACTCGTCCCACTTCCATCCACTCCTCCTCCATTCTGTCACCTTGTACCCAGGCTGTAACAATACCCACCTCTGGTCTCTTTCAGCTACACACTACATATCCTCCAGCGACTCTTTGCACCTCGAAGACTTAGCAAGAAACAAGGCTCAGCCTCTCTTTAGTGATCTTGCCACCCTTGCCACTTCCCATCTATACTTATATCCTAGAAATACGGAACTGCTTATATTTTTTAAAAGAAAAAAAATGAAAACCACTGATATCCTGAGCCTTTTGACTGTGAACTCTGTTGGTGTACGATGTGACACAGAGAAGCGTTGAGGAGGACACCCTTGGTTCTCTTGAGCAATGGAGTACATAAGAGAACCACTTTAGGAGACAGTGACAAAAATGGCAAAAGGACACTCAGCTGAGGCAGACACTTCAAGGACAGCAGAACAGGGACAGAAATCACAGTTACCATTTCCTGTCAGGAAAGTGATTCTTAAAAGCAAATATCAAGTTGTAAGATGCAACTATGCCCACCCATAAGGAGACTGGTTCTGCCCTGCAATCTCAGGGATCCCAGTAACCCTGGGGCTTACTTTTCTGAAGCATGAAGGCAATTTCCCGGCATGTGCTGGGGGACCTGGCCCATGGCTCTCACCTGGCCATACTTAAAGGCACAGCATATACCTGCAGCCTGTGGGGGTGGACTTAGAAGAAGCTACTTGAAGCTCTGGAGGATACGTGTGGAGGAGATATGGAAATAACTTTTTCTAGGAAACCTGAGACTGTTCAAGAATGTCTACTTGAGGCTAAGGGTGTGTCTGACAAAACACACACATAGCATGCGGGAAGCCTCAGGTGTAATCCCGTCATGTACAAAGCAGTGCTCCTTACTGCTCGGGATGTAGCTCAGTGGTAGATGTGCATCGTACAAGAAGCTCTGGGTCCCCCGCGGCCCAGGACTTAGAGGGTGTGGGAAGTTAGGGGTCACCTAAAATTCCAGCAGACAATGAAAACAACATAAAACACATGCACGGGAACAGCAGCGTGTGCTCCAGCTCCTACAGCGTGGCTTCCTTATTTACGAGCTGGCCCAGACATGTGCTTACCTGCACCTCCCGAGAATTCTGAGTGAGAAGTGCAGCAGAAGCAGTGCTTCTAAAAGGCGCACGGGAGCTTTCAGGAAGCAGCTGCCTTCTCAACTTTGAAAACGGGGCAATGGCACTGGCAAGTGATGCCTCCAGTTTTGACATTGTGATTTTATGCGGCCTTTGACATTCCACAGGCTGGTAGGGAAGACACCTGAGACTGGCTAATGAAGACTAGCAGAGGGCGGCCAGTAACAGAGCACTGTTCAGACATAGAGGGGACTCAACACAGTGGACTACTTCACAGACTGCCAAAACTGACACTGCTTCCCCTGCATACTTGGTCCTTTGTGTGGAAACAAGACTCGAGACACATCAAGAAGCTAAGGCATGCCAAATATAGTGGTGCACGCCTGTAATTTCAGCACCCAGGAGGTGGAGGCGGGAGGATTAGTGCAAGTTTGAGGTCAGCATCAGCTACATAGCTCTCTCAAAACAAAACAAAACAAAACAAAACAACAAAAAAAGGAAGCTAAGTACCTAAAATGGTTTCATTTACACCTTCTTCCTTTTGCAGATAGATGATACCAGCTTTCCTACAGATGGGACTCTCCAGCCATACAAGTCTAAGGACCCTCAGCTTATACAGAAGGAGCTCACACAGTAGTGGCAACAGAAAGCCTGTGAGTAACAAGTAAACCTCTGCCGGTGCAAGGGAACTGTCCTAGTTGGAATGTGCATGACAGAGTAAGATCCCTATACTTTTATGGAAACACATGTATCTCTAAAAAAAGACACTGGCAAATATTTTCTGGAGCCAGAAAATAAGTATTTTGCCCTTTGCAGACAAGCTGGTCTGCATTATAATCATTCAACTCTGTAGTCTTCATTGTCATACGGCTACTAAAGCATAAATTGCAAACAAATGGGAATGGCTACGTTCCAATAAAAATTTATTTATAAAAACAGGTGGAAGGCCAGATTTGGTCCATGGCCTATAGCTTTAGATTTTAGGTTTTCTTTTTTCTCGGTACCGGGGATCGAACTCATGACCTCGTGCTTGCAAGGCAAGCACTTATGCCGCTGAGCTAAATCCCCAGCCCACCATGGCCTATAGCTTGCAATTTCTGCTCTAAAAGAATAGGCAAAGAGACCAGGATGCTGGACTGGGTCCAGCAGATTGCAGGGCCTCAGTCAACCACGCTCAGCGGTCATGTTTCAGTTCAGGAGGCAGAAACCTTGCATAAGGACTCTGGGCTCATGCGGGCTGGCCTGGGGAGAGCTTAAGATCAGCACTGCCAGCGGTTGAGTTCATATCCACACCTCTAGGACAGGGGATTGTGTCCCAGGGGTTTCTCTGGCCCCAGTTCTCCACACCCTGCTTCTGCCTCTCAATTTAGGAAGCCATGTACCTGCAGAGGACCTGAGACTGCCCAGTAGCTGAGGGTGCAGGAGGAGATTTGCCACATACCCAGAGGAAGCTTTGGAACACCACTCAAACCAAGGAAATAAAAATGACAAAAGAAAAAACAAAAAGGCAGGCTCAAATCACCACCCATCCCAAGAAAGCCTGGGAGCCATGTACATAGAAGAAAATAGAAGCCATATACCTGAAATGACTGAAATGATATCAACTGAAACAAAGAAGCAACTAGGGGAAGCTATGGAGAAATTCAAATTAGAAATACTTGCCCAGGTAAAAGAAGAAATGATAAAAGTAGTGAAAGAAATAGTGAACACATCTAGTGAAGACACAGCTAAAAAATTAGAGGAACAAAGCAAACAGATAGAATCCCTGAATGAACACTATCAGAAACAAACAGAATACATAAAGCAGATTCAAAGAGATACACAGGAAATCAAAAATTCTATTGAAAGCTGTAGAAACCACCTCAATGAAAGTGAAGATAGAATTTCAGACCTCAAAGATAAGATCACAGCTAGTGAACAGGAAAGGAAAGATCTTTTAAAAATAACAAAGAATCAGGAAATAACAATTCAACAGCTGCAAGATGATGCAAAGAAAAATAACATAAGATTAATAGGGATAAATGAAAAAGAAGGGGGCAGCCCAAATGATATCAAGAGGATATTTACAGAAGTAATAGCTGAAAACTTCCCAAACATGAGAAGGGAAACTGACATTTGGATTAGTGAAGCATATAGAACTCCAAATAGCCATAAAGAAAATAAAACTAGACCCAGACACATAATCACCATCCCAGAAACCCACCATAAGAACAGAATACTAAAAGCTGTTAGAGAGAAAAGACAGACCACCTATAAAGGAAAACCTACCAGGATCACAGCAGATTTCTCAACACAATGAAGTCAAGAAGAGCATGGGGTGAAGTATTTCAGATCCTAAAGAAAAACCACTTCCAACCCAGACTGACATACCCTGCAAAACTGTCCTTCAAAATGGATGGAGAAATAAGATACTTCCATGACAAAGAACAGCTGAAAAACTTCATGAACACCAAACCAACCCTACAAAGAATGCTGAAAGACATTCTAGACACACATAAAATGAAACCATCAAGCAAGGCAGACAATTAAACAGAATGGAAAGGTAAAGATACAACAGCAGAAAGATAACATGTCAACAATAAACCAATATATAACAGTTATAACCATTAATGTAAATGGCCTCAACTCACCAATCAAAAGAAATAGACTGGCAGAATAGATCAAGAAACAACATCCAACCATATGCTGTCTACAAGAAACCCATCTAACCCAAAAGGAAACCCATAGACTGAAAGTCAAGGGATGGAAAACAATACTTCATGCAACAAGAAACCAAAAAAAAAGCAGGAGTAGCTATCCTGTTTGCAGACAATGTGAACTTCAAACCAAGAATGATCCAAAGAGATAAAGAAGGTCACTACATACTAGTCAGGGAAAAACTTCAAGAGACAGAGATAACAATCTTAAATATATATGCACCAAATTCCAGAGCACCCAGATATACAAAGCAAATATTAACAGAAATGAAAAATCAAATAAGCAATAACACAATTATAATAGGAGACCTTAACACACCATTGACACAAAGGGACAGATCAACTAGACAGAAAATCAGCAAGGACATAACAGAACTGAATCACACCTGTGAACAAATGGACTTGATAGACTTATATAGAGTTTTCCATCCAGCAACATCAGAATACACATTCTTCTCAGCAGTACATGGGACATTCTCTAAAAAAGACCATATACTAGCCCACAGAAAATATGCAAGTAAATGCAAAAGAATCGAAATTATCCCATGCGTGTTATCAGATCATAGTGCCATGGAACTAGAAATTAACGATAAAAGCAACTGCAAAAACCTCACAAATACATGGAAACTGAGTAATATACTCTTAAGCAATCAGTGGGTCACGGCGGAAATTAAAGAAGAAATTAAACAATATCTACAAGCAAATGAAAATACAAACACAACTTACCAGAATTTCTGGGATGCAATGAAAGCAATCCTCAGAGGAAAATTTATTGCACTGAGTTCCCACACAAGGAAGACAGTATGAACACAAATATAATAACCTGATGCTACAACTCAGACATCTAGAAAAAGAAGAGCAAGCCAAGCCCAAATCAAAGAAGGGAGGAAATTATGAAATCAAAGCAGAAATTAATGCAATAGAATCTAAGAAAACAATTCAAAGAATCAATGAATCAAAGAGTTGGTTCTGTGAAAGAATAAATAAAATTGGTAAGCCCCTAGCCAACCTTATTTTAAAAAGGAAAGAAAAAACTCAAATTCATGCAACAAGGAATGAAAAAGGTGAAATTACTACAGACTCGGCAGAAATACAGAAGATCATCAACACCTATTTCAAAAACCTCTACTCTAATAGGTTCGATAACACTGAAGAAATAGACAGATTCCTAGATACATATGAACTACCAAAGCTGGATCAGGAAGATGTAAAATTGCTGAATAACCCAATTTCTGTTAATGAAATTGAAAATGTAATTAAGTCCTTGCCAACAAATAAGAGCCCAGGCCCAGATGGATTCACTGAGGAATTCTACAAGAAATACAAAGACTTAATTCTGACACTCCTCAAATTCTTCAGTGAAATTGAAAGGGAAGCAATTCTGCCTAAATCATTCCTGGAAGCAAATATTACTCTAGTACCAAACCTGAGAAAGACCCAACTAAAAAAGAGAACTATAGGCCAATCTCCCTCATGAACATAGATGCAAAAATTCTCAATAAAATATTAGCAAATAGGATACAGCAAATCATCAAGAAGATTATTCATCCCGACCAAGTGGGATTCATCCCAGGAATGCAGGGATGGTTCAACATGCATAAATCAATAAATGTAATCCACCATATCAATAGAGCCAAAAGTAAGAACCACATGATCATCTCTATAGATGCAGAAAAAGCTTTTGATAAGGTCCAACACTCATTCATGATAAGAACCTTACAGAGAATTGGAAGAGATGCTCTTTACCTCAATATGATAAAGGCCATCTATGACAAACCTACAGCCAGCATCATATTAAATGGCCAAAAACTGAAAGCCTTTACCTTAAAATCAGGTACAAGACAAGATGTCCCCTATCACCGCTCCTATTCAACACAGTACTGGAAATACTAGCCAGAGCAATTAGACAAGAGAGAGAAATAAAAGGAGTAAAGATAGGGAAAGAGGAAGTTAAATTATCATTATTGCAGATGACATGCTACTTTACATAGAAGACCCCCAAAAGTCTATTGAAAGACTCCTAGATATAATTAATAAATTCAGCAAGGTAGCTGTATACAAAGTCAATACTCAAAAATCAATAGCATTCCTATACACTAACAACAAAAATACTGAGAGAGAAATAAGAGAAGCCACACCCTTCACACTAGCATCCAAAAAAATGAAATACTTAGGAATTAATCTCATGAAAGAAGTAAAACAGCTATACAAGGAAAATTATAATACCCTGAAAAAGGAAATCGAAGAGGACCTCAGAAAATGGAAAGGCATCCCCTGTTCATGGATAGGAAGAACAAACATTGTTAAAATGGCCATTCTCCCAAAATTATTATACAGATTCAAGGCAATCCCAATCAAAATACCACTAACATACCTCATAGATCTAGAGAAATCACTCCTAAAATTCATCTGGAACCAGAAGACACCTAGAATAGCAAAGGCAATTCTAAGCAGCAAACACAAGGCAGGAGGCATCACAATCCCTGACTTGAAATTATACTACAAAGCTACTGTAATAAAATCAACATGGTACTGGAATAAAAACAGACCTGAAGATCAATGGAATAGATTGGAAGATACAATCACAACCACAAACTCACTCAACCACCTTATCTTTGATAAAGTGGCCAAACATGCTCGCTGGAAGAACGACAGTCTCTTTAACAAATGGTGCTGGAAAAATTGGCTGTCCATATGCAGAAGACTAAAACTGGACCCATGCCTATCACCATGTACTAAACTAAAATCTAAATGGATCAAAGATCTAAATATTAAAACAGAAACACTAAATCTGTTGGAAGACAAAGTAAGTAAAAACCTTGAAGATATAGGGGTAGGTAGAGAATTCATGAACAAGAATCAAACGGCACGGGAAATACTTCCCAGAATCAATAACTGGGACCACATCTTATTAAAGAGTTTCTGCATGTGGAAATCGATTTCCAGCAGAGTAAAAAGAAAACCCACAAACTGGGAAAAAATCTTAATGGATTGTCCCTCAGACAAAGCACTTCTGTCTAGAACTTATAAAGAATTTTAAAAAATCAGACCCTCGAAATTCAAAGACCCAATCCAAAAATGGGCATCTGAAATGAATACACAGTTCTCAGATGAAGAAATACAAATGGCAAATAAATACATGAAAAAATGTTCATCATCATTAGTCATGAGAGAAATGCAAATTAAAACCACACTGAGATTCCATCTC
>PVJX010025688.1:0-26668 GCA_004027295.1 Dolichotis patagonum | reverse complement strand
GGGGGGTGTCTTACTTGTGGGGGGTGCAGGCTGTCCCTTTGCATGTCCTGCTCTTTCTCCCCAGAATGCCAGTGCTCTTCTGCCTTCTTTGGCCCCTGGCTTCCATGCAACTCAGTCTGTGTCCCCCCAGCAGGCCTTGCGTGGTTCCTCGGTGCCACGCCGTAGCCCTGGTGCCTTGGTAGCACCTGTGTGCGTTCTGGTGCAGGCTGCAGTGCGTCTTCCTGACGAGCCTCCCTCATGGTGCACACGGAGCACCTGCGGGGGGGGGGGGGTTGCGTCTTACCCTTTATCGTATCCTTGGAACCTAGCATGCTGCCTGGTTCATGGTAGGTGCTTAGTAAGTATTTGTTGAGTTACTGAATACCTGTCCAAAAGATCCGCTACTCCTTAAAGCTCTTTTTGGTGCAGATTATTTTAACCAGTCCCTTTGCTGAACCTTTCTCCTTCTGGTACCTTATGTGCCACACATGTCTGTCATTCCTGAACACTTGATTTGGTAGATAATTTGGTCTTTGGTCAAATATGGTGTTTCCTTGTAGCTCTCAGCAGGCTGCCTCCGCCATGAATGACTTCACAGCATGAAAAAACTCCACACACTATTGAGCTGCAGTGATCTTTTCCATGCAGCTGGGAAAGAATGAGACAGTTGTAAACAAGCATATGTAGGAATTCATTCAGAAAAATGACTAGCTGGGTCTCACATTGCATAACCATTCTCTTTTTATATTTAACAGATGAGTAAGAGGTCATGAATTTTCATGGAGCTGAGCGGTGTGCTGCTGTGTCGGAGGACGTAGGGACAGGAACATGAGCTTCCCCAGATGTAGACTCTGACTGCACCGTGGCTGAGTCTCACAGATGTCCCGTTGGAAAGGCAGGCAGCGTGAACTGGGTTGGATCCCATTGTGGGGTTGAGATATTTTCCCACGAGTGGTCCGGGGATTCCCCTGGGCCAACAGGGGTCCTCTCCTTGGGCATCTTCGAACCTCCAGCACGCAGCATGGTTCCTCACAGGGATAGACCCTCTGCGATAGGAGATCAACAAAAGGAATTTATTGCCACATTTTTTTGTACCTTTGGCTCCTCTGACTTATTGGCATAAAAGAGAGGAAAAGGACAAGATGATAAATCAAAATCCGAGGGTTGGGCACTCATTGCTGCCCTCATCTATTTATTTTAATTTATCCGCTTTTATCATTTGAAAGTATATTTATTTAAATATATTTATTACTTTAAGTGTACGGGTCAGTGGCATTTATTATAGTCACATTGTTGGGCAGCCATCTTCCCTGGCCGTCCATGTTCATTTTCTCAAGCTGAAATTCTGTAGCCCCGTTAAACAGTAATGCCCTGCTTCCCATTCCCTGACTCCTGGTGGCCACCATTGTACTCTCCACCTGAATTTGATTACGCCAGGTTCCCGATGTAAGTGAAATCGTGCAGTATTTGATCCTTTTCGACTGGCTCCTTTCACTTAGTGTGATGTCTTCAGGGTTCGCCATGTTGTAGCATGTGTCACAATTCCCCTCCTTTTAAAGGCTGACTAATATTCCAATCTGCATACTCACTACGCTTCGTTTATCCATCTGTGGAGACTTGAGTTGTTTTCTCTTCTGCTTGTGCTTTAGACAGGGTGTACAAATACTCTCATTGTATTATGCCATCTGTGGTAAGAAGTACTTTTGAAAACCTTTAGCATCTTTGAAATTAAAAACTTGTGCATTTAGAAAGTGAAAATTCAACTAGTAGAATGAGGGAAAATATTTGCAAATCGTATCTATCGTAAGTGACTTGTATATTTGAAGATTTCTTAAAACTTGAAATTCTTATAACAACAAAAAATGGGCAGAAGATCTGAAGAGATATTTTTACAAATAATATGAGCAAATGAATGCATTAAAAGATGTTCAGTATTATTAGTCATCATGTATATTCAAATAAAAACAAGATACCACTTCACAGTAGGATGGTGATAATTAAAAAGACAGACAATAACAAGTGTTGAGGAAAATGTGGAGGTTAAAAAAGAAAGACTTTTTCTTTCTTTTTTATGCAATACTGTCAGAAAGGTAAAATGTTGCAAACATTTTGGAAAACAGTTTAACTCTTCCTCAAAATGCTTAACATAAAGTTATCACATGACCCAACAGTTCCACTTTTAGTTATACCCAAGAAAAACAAAAACATGTCCATACAAAAACTTAAACACACACATTCATAGCAACGTTATGCATATTAACCAACAAAGTGGAAACCACCTAGATTTGCTTCAACAGATAAATAGTTCAGTAAAATGTGGTATATCCATATGAGGGAAGATTGGTAATTAAAAAAAATGAAGTATCAATGCATTCTGTGACATGAGTGAACCTCAAAAAGATGCTAAGAAACCAGTTATAGAAGACTACTTATTATATGATTCTATTCATGTCAACTTCCCCGAATAGGCAAATTTATGGGGATGGGAAGTAGATCAGATGGGGGCACAGCTGGTGTGGGGACTTGGGGAATAGCTGCTAATAAATGGTTTTGTTTTGGGATGATGAAAGTGTTCTAAAATTAGAGTGTTGTTGTAATAAACTAAATGTACCCAAACCATTGAATTATATATGGATGAGCTTTATGAGATGTAAATTATCTAAATAAATCTGTTTGGGGAAACAGCTGTAGCAGCAATATTGCAGCATTCCACAAGGTAAGGGTGTCATATCATGAAAAGTCTTTCTTTTTTAACCTTCTGTAAGCCAGTATTTTGTACTTTCTTCTTTGGAGAAGAAGTTAGGGAGTTTATCATTGAAAATACAGGGAAGAAATTAAAATATCTTGTTTCCCAAGCTTATAAGGAATGGAACAAATTCTGGCACTATCGATCCATTTTCTAAAACTGTAGCATGTTTTTCTTTCACAAATGATCACAGAATTAGTGAAACTGAGATTCTTGTCCGAGAACTTGAGCAAATTTTAAGGATATTTTTGATGTGTGTGTCCTTAATACATGTCTCTCTCAGACTCGTAGGCGAGGCCACGTGTGCCTAAGTTGTTGCATATCTAGGTTTCCCGTCTAGAACTAGCTGCTTTTCTGCATATAACTTTCTTCTTCCTTAGTTCGTGTTTTGATTCCTGATGCCCAGCTGACCTTTGAAAGCCTAGAATCTTTTTTCTCTCTGTTCAGTAGGCCAGTCTTGGGCTCATCAGTAAGTGTGGTTAGAGGCTTTGTGTAGCTCAGTGGTAGAGCACTTGGCTGGCATGTGCAAGGCTGAGGATTTAGAAAAGAAGAGGAAGAAGAGGAGTGGACAGGAGGAGGAAGGAAGGAAGAAAAAGAGGCTGAGAGATTTGCCTGCTAGAAGTTTGAGAAGGTTTCACCTGTTACAGTAATTTAAGTACGTGGTTGCCACTGGGTTTTATTTATGTACACTGCTGGCCAAATGGTGATAGACTCTTTTGTCTTGTGTGTGTGTCCCCTGTCACCAGGTCTTCTTGTCACTTGAGTGGGTGGATGAAACTTAAGGACAGGCGCCGATGGGAAGCGCTTTCTATACAGTAGCTTTGCTTTTATTAGCTATGTCTGCTGGCAGCACCGCACACAACCAGCATCTTCCTGGTGTGGGTTTGCTCACGTGGCATTAGTCGCATGACTCCAGCCTCAAGAGTGAAAGTGATGTGTGGCTTTTCCTCCTGCGGATCTGTGAATAATATTTGTTAGTCCACAATCTCTCCGGAATGTGAGCTCTGGCTGTCTGTTTGGTTTTTGTTGGCAGGTTTGATCAAAGCCATTAGTCCTTTCAGGTGGTCAGACCACGAGGAAGGTCCAGAGCTATACATAGATTTTATCTATTTATTTAAAGTATGTTTTCATTTTGAACTGACACATGGGAGTTGGGGCAGTGTGACGTTTCAGTGTATTTACATGGCGTCCAGTGGTCAGGTCAGGGTATCGTGGCCATCATGTTAGATGCGCATCATTGCTTTGTGTTGGAAACATCAGAATCCTTTCTCCTAGGTATTATAAAATACACAACCGATTGTCATTCACCCTGGATATGCTGCTGTGCCATAATGAGAAGTTGGTCCTCTTTTCCAGCTGCACCTCCATACCCATGGACGACCCTCTCGCTCCCCCTCCTTCCCCTGCCCCTGTCAGGCTGTGATAGCCGCTCTTCTCTTCTTTTCTGAGAACTTTTTAGCTTCCGCCTGTAAGTGAAACCATGGAGTGTTAGTCTTCCTGTGCCTGACTTATGTCCCTTACTGGTGTCTTCCTGTTTCATCTACACCAATATAAGTGGCAGAATTTCATTCTTTTTAATGGCCGGATAGTATTCAATTGCCTATGCAGTCAACGATTTTCCTTATTCATCTACGGATGGGCACCCAGGTTGGTTCCGTATCTTGGCTCACAGACCTTTAACCCAAAGGCTTCGCTTCCTCCTGTCTTGTTTTGTGCTCTACTCCTAAGGTGGTTTCAGTTGGCTAAGAAGACGATACGAATTCTTCTCCAGTTCCTGTGGTCTTTTTCATCAGAATGAGGATGTGAAATGTGTGCCGTTTCAGTATGGGTGACGCAAGCTCAACCTCCACATAAGCAAGATGAATTTTAATGATCAGAGGACTGAGGACACGAGAGAATGTGAGGTCAGCGTCATTTCTCAGTATCCTGGCCCACGTTAGAGGGCTGAGAAGCCAAAGGCTGAATGTGCTGCCGTTTGGCTCCTCTCCCAGCACTACTGGTCTGTGTCCCCTACACCCCGGCTGCCTCCCTCCTGTCCAGGCAGCAGGGACCTTGCCTGCAAAGTCAGCAGACCTGGATTGGGGGCTGGGCCCCGCTTCAGCTTTGGGTGGACTTCAGCCAGGAGCTGAGGACACTTGGATATATACATGTTGGAGGGGGGATTAGTTTTGGTTGTCACAGTTACAGGTCCTGCATCTTTTTGAGCTATATTCTATTTCAGAATAATAAAAGCTGCATTATAAATATTAATTATAAAGAGAGAGTGGTGGAGCTTTAGCACTGAGGGCCACTGATAGAAATCACTGGGCTCCCTGAGCCGTAGTTGACCTTTTTCTGGAAAGGCCCGCCCGTCTCTCAGAACAATTTTGAGAACCAGTCTGAGTGTGTTTCCTCAACTCCGCTGCCAAGTGGAGATGATTGGAGGGTAGCATAGCACTTGTGAGGATTAAGTGGGATCTCATGTGTAAAGCAGAAAGCAGCAATGTATACACCATCAATAAATTATTTCCTCCCTAGTCCCAGCTGAACCCTCCTTGCCCAGCCTGCTGTGGTCCAGTTGCATGGATGCATGGTGAGAGGTTCCACCTTTCTGCCCACCCCTAGCAGCACCTCCCTTGTGTGCATGTCCTCTCACAAGTATGCCAGCTCCCCCTCCTTCCTGAAGTCCACCCTCCCGTCTTCTCTTTCTGGCCCAGCCTGATCTTTCCTAAACATTTCTCCCCTCTGTCCTTGGCTAGGGCCAGTGACAAATGGCTTGTCCTTCTGTGGTCTCCTCCAGGCCATTTCCTCTCAGAGCATGTAGTTGTCATGCATTGTATAGCTCCCTGGGTGTAAGTCCTTTGGGCTTACCATGGGGCTGCACAACTGGTAGATACCAACAGCTGTTGATTTTCTGCACCCTGGAGACATAATTTAGGCTAAAATCAGCCAGCAAACCCAAGTCTTTCCTGCCTTGAGTGCTTATAACCACCCCGGCCGTAAAGCTCAATAGCTACAGATTTTACAACGAAAGGCGCTCTAGGGAGTTACTCTTTATTGCATGTAATAGGTGCATTATATACTTTATATCTTTGTCCTTTTCACAGTAATATTTACAGAATATGAAGTAAGGCTACCCACATATTACGGGCAAGGAATCTAAGACAGACATTAAATCATTTGCCCAGAGTCATTCATCTTAAAGTAGTAGAGGGCTTTCTTTGATCTTGGAAACCTCTGTTCCACTGTTTTATTCTGCTTCTTAAGGGAAGCGAAGCTCTAAAAATCACCAGAAAAAAAATCGAAGCAAGAAATCTGCAAGGGTTTGTGTTCAATTTAACAGAATTTATGCAGCACAGTTCCTTCCAGGGCGGTGACAGCCAAGGCGTGGAACCTGGGCAGCAAGTGTTGGGACCGCATCTGACACCAAGCCAGGGCTTTGTTAAGATGCCAGAGTCAGGGAGGGGGCTGTGCCCTCTGATTTGGGGAGAAAACCCCAAAGACACACAGACACAGTGAGCAAGTTTGAGGAAATTTTTTTCAGTAGCCTCAGGGTCAGACCGGAACCAAATCTCAACTCAGTGCTTCACTGGCTGTGGGACCTTGAGCAGCTTCCTTAGCTCCCCTCTCTGTGCCTCGGTTTCTGCATCTGTCCCCTGTGAGGGTGATAACAGAAGTGGCACACCAGGGTAGCTCTGCAAGGTGAAGAGATAGTATATCAAGACTTGGGCTCTGTCTGGCACGTAGCAAGGGCTCAGTAAGCTTTGGCGGTGGTTGCTACCGTGGAGGCTGAGGTTGGCATTGCTCAGACAGCTTCAGAAATCTGTGCTGCTTGCAAGGGCCACAGGTTGGTGGACTGGGGTTGTCAGAGCCACCATGGGTGATGAGGTTTCTCCTTTCTTACCTCCACAGAGGGCCTGGGCCTGGGGTGGAGCTTAGTAGCACAGTGCTTGCCTTGGATGCACCAGGCCCTGGGTTTCCTCCGCAGCACCAAAAAATAAACAAAGCTTTTAGTCTGCAGTGGGTCCGTCTGTAGCTCCCCCAGGCTTTAGAGCCAGGCCTTACCTTGCAATAACAACCACAGTCTTCTTGCTAAGAGATGGGGTGAAAGACACAGAGGGATTTTGTTATTAAAACTAAATAGCAGCACACTGTACCTCCTCCAAGAATCTGGAATAAATTGATTTCTAAGGCAGGGTTTGCAACTAAGTGCTAAGCTCCTCACACTGTTATCTGAAAGGCCCTCGTTAAGCCCCAGAGAGGCATGAATAGTTTATAAAGGCTTCATATTCGCCGATTGCCAGCTTAATAAAGTCAGACTTGCCAGCTTTCAGAAAAGAGCTGCGTTATTCACTGGGAGAGGCAAGGGCCTAGCGGTATCTCTTTGGCTGGCAGAGTATTCCTGAGGGTCAAGGGTGATGCAAACTTGCAAATGCCAAAGGTCCGAGCCTGGAAGGGGAATTTCAGCCTGTTTCTCACCTCCTCATTCAGACGAGCCTCGGGCAATTGCTTGTGCCTTTCCCTTCCTGCTGGGGAATGGGGAATGGGGCCGAGGGACCGCCTGCTTATCCAGCCTGTTGACTTTTTCACCAGCTTGTTTTTATGTACCTTCCCATAGCTATTTTTTCTCTTTGCAAAGACTGGGGAACCGTGACCACTTGAGGCTTTGGAGAGACCAGCCTTGTGAAGGTCAGTTCCCCACCCTGCCCTCCCTATGCTAGTGTCCCTTCCCCAAGAACTCCTGGGTGGCCTTTAGTGGCACCCCTTGACCTAATCTCTGGACGCAGAGAAGCTGTGGCTGAACACCTATGGAGCCAATGCTTGCACAAAAATGTCCCAGGAAAGGGGACATTCAGGAGACCTCAATGGCACCACTGCAGCCTCTGCTGGGACCTGTCACAGGCAGAAATGTCGCTAGCATCCCAGTACCTCTCCGTGCCTTTCTGTGCAACCCTGAAGGAAGGGGCCTACTCCTTCCTGGAGTGGGAGCTGGGGAGGAGCAGGGGAGAAGAGGTGCCTGCCTTGGGTTGGTGCCATCTGAAAGGTGGAGCCTTGTTTTGTCCCCCGGGAGTGTGGCTGCACTTGCTGGCTTGGTTCCGGTTGCTAGACAGTTAACAAAGTCATGGAGGTCGATGTTGGTGACCAGATCTTAAAACACGTGGGGCTTCTATTTTTCTCTCCTGCATTAGTAGCCCTGGGGAGCCAGCTGCCGAGTCATGAGGACACTCAGCCCTGTGGGGAGACCTAATGATACTCAGCCCTGTGGGGGCACCCACATGGCAAGGTGGCAGGCTTTTGCCAGCAGCCATGTCAGTGAGGTATTTTGGAGGTAAATATTCCAGCCCCAAACAAACCTGCAGAAGCCTGTTGGATAAACTACTGACACTCTGCGCCTCAGTTTCTTCCTTTACAAAATGGGGATAATAGTAGATTCTACCTCCATGCCTTGTTATGGGTTCCTGGTCATAGCAGAACCCTGAAGAAATAGGTAACTCTTAGGGATGGTCGTAGATTATCAACTAACATGATCCACTGTTCTCACATTTTCTCCATGCATGATTTTCTCACGTCCTTGAAAACCTGTCAAAGAACTGCTTGGAGCCCTAGACATAGGGCTCATCAGCTCCTGCCACTAAAGACAGTCTTACTGTGTGACCGTAGGCTTGCTGAGAAGGGGGCGGGGTGGGGGGCTGCCAAAGGAAGGGCACATTAGAGAACAAAAGAGCAGTGGAGACTGTTGTTCATTTTTCTTTTGGCCTTTCCAGCACAAAATAACCTGTTTCTTCACTGTGGATTTGTTGTAGGTACTATGTGTTTTTAGCACATGAGTGCCACTTAAAAGTCAACAGGAATGTTGCTGTGTGAACCTCTTTCAAACAGCTGGCGTATAGGTGATGATTTGAGGCATTTTTATTTTATTTTTGGTACCAGGAATCAAACTCATGACCTCACACTTGTCAGGTTCTAATCCCAGTTCCAGAATTTACAAGCTATAAAGCTGCCCAGCCATGGCCCAGCTGTTTCCCTCACTGTCTGTTCTGTGCCATGTAGATGACAACGAAGAACATCAGAGCATACTCTTTACCACCTCCGCCCGAACCAGGCTTCCTGAGTCTCCTCCTCATTCTGTCTTCCCGCTTTTCCCCCAGATGTTTAACTGGTGCCTGCCGTCTGTTGGGCAGCACTGGGTCCTGGAGTCTCTGTCCTACCCCCATGGGACTCTGAGCACTGAAATGGGGACCGGCACACAGAGCAGGTGGGTAGCAGGCAGCTGTCCGGCGTGGCCTTATTGGGTTAAATTTCTCTTGGCACAGATTCTGGGTCGGGTTCAGCCCCTGGTGACTGCATCTTTCCAGCTGGAAGGCCTGGGTGCTGTGGTGCCGTCCAGTGTGGTGTTTACGCTCAGTTTTGCTTTGCTAAGGGAAATCTAGGCCTTGTTGTTCTGCTGTTAAAACGCTGATTAGCTATTCTTGCAGCAGTAAACATCATGTAGGGCCAAATTACTAAATTTAATTCCTCTTCCGCTGAAGCGGAGTGGGGAGGAGAGCCAGATCCCCTGCATATGAGCCCCACGCACCAGGCCCAGAAGCGAGTGAACACTTTGCAGGATTTAGCAAGGCAGAAGGGACTGTCCCGCTGGGAAATAGAAGCTAGGTGGGAAAGCCCTGGAACTGGAAAAAGACAACTTGTTCCTGTAGCTCAGTAGATTTCCTTGTTTTTCTTAAGGAAATTCATCCAATCCAACCCCACCCATTTACCCATAGTAAGTGCCTTTTGCATACCAATAATAGCATGGAAATAAAGGGACATGTCTCATAAAATCTGTGATTGGACAGAAGAAAGCTAACAATTATAACATGGTACTATAGCTTTTTAAAAATTGCATCCACTCTTGGTAAAGGAAAAAGGGTATATGCATTCTTAAACAGCTGGCGTTAGGAGTGTTAGTTGATACAGTGGCTCTGGAGACCCCTTAGAATATTCTAAGTGTTCCAATGTGTATCCATTTGCTAAGCAATTCCACTTACAGGACTTTGTCTGGAGGATGTAATAGACATGTACACAAATGTATAATATTTATTGTCATTAAAAAAATGATAGCCAAGAAAAAAAGGGGACCAATTAGAGACAATCTTGTCTGACCATACTATGGAATACTATCTCGAAACAAAGTATTTTATTTTTGTTTGTTTGTTTTTCTGGTTTTTCCTGACAGAGTCTTACTATGTAGCCCAGTCTGGCCTTGAATTTGTAGTGATCTTGCCTCAGCCACCCAAGCGCTGGGATTACAAGTGTGCACCACCACCCCTGGTGCAAAAGAAAATTTTAGTAACCTTATGACTATTCCTATTCCTGGAGAATATCAGGAGCATGTAGAAAAAGCAGAGACACAAATAGAATTCACTGTAGTTCTACCCTTGGGAAGATAACTTTTTAAACGGCTGCGTTACTATTAAGAACCACATTTCACCAGGTGTGTGCTACACACCTTTAATCCCAGCACTCTGAGAGGCTGAGGCAGGAGGATTATACTGAAGCCCAGCCTGAGCAACCTAGTGACTTAGTGGGACCCTGTCTCAAAATATAAACTAAGCAAAGGACCTGGGACATCACTCAGCGAGAAGACCCTGGGTTCAGTGACCAATATCTCTGAGAAAAGAAGAAAGGAAGGAAGGAAGGAAGGAAAAAAAGGAAGGAAGGAAAGAGACCATGCAGTATATTTTGTTGTGCAGTTAATCCATGGGTGTGTTGACCACTGGAGTGCACAGACCTGGCCCCTGCCCTAAGGGAGCTGCTAGTTTGCTGGCAAACACCATCTTATAGTTTTACGTGTAAACACTTCCCATGAGAGACAGCAGCCTTCTATTCATCCCCCAAATCTGTTGAGTTTTAATGCAGTGTGTGATGTTATCTTGCTCACTTCTGAAGAAATTTTTCCTCGATGTGATGATGTTCAGAAGCGGAGCTCCATGAGGTTCCCTTTACCACCAACCTCAAAGGCATCAGTGGTCACTTCTGGTAGAGGCCACGTAAGGAGCAGCACCGCAGCCAGAGGGGAAGCTGCCGGAGGAGAAAGCTTTAGAAGCAAAGGAGAACCAGGAGCTGCCCTTTTTCCCTGCCATGGTTCGCCTAGCAATAGCGGCAGCAAGAAATCCTAGCAATCTGGACTCCTGTGACCAAAGGGTCAGAGGAAGGAGGAGGAGGGCCGTAAGGATCCAGAGACCCTGGCTTGTAAAGAGTCTTCAGAATGCCTGTTTACCTTTCATTAAGTGAGTCAGGGATGCTATATTTATTCAGGAAGATTTTCCTCTTGTGTATCTTTTTCCATTCCACTGTGAACAGGGAGATGTTTGACCCTGCGCTGTAGGGAGTGGTTGAGCTGGAGAAAAACCACACGTTTGGGGCTAGAGCAAAGTGTTATGGTTGATACATTGTGTCAACTTGAGTTTAGAAGTTTAACTAAGAGACTCAGCAGGGACCCAGGATCCTTACTTTGTAAATATCCTCATCCTGTGCAAGAGGAAGACAAGATTTTGTGAGTGCTATAACTGCCCTAGGGGGTGGGAGGTGGCCTGTGTACCCTATAAGGGAGGAAAAGAGGCTTGCTCTTCCCCCTTTTGCTCTGGCTGCTGCCTTGAAGTTTTGCCCCAGTGCCACACCACCCTACCTTGCGGTCAGCTGATTATGGACTGAAACCTCCACAAACAGTGAGCTAAATAAACCTTTCCTTCCTTCATTCTGGGTGTTGGGTATTTTGTCTCAGCAACGAGAGGAAGGTAACAAAGACACGAGGCCAACTTCAAGAACTTGGAACACCAGAAGCAAACCACGCAAACAAGTTGTCAAGACTGGAGGAAAACCAGTCCAGCAGGTGTCTGGTCTTGGTGTTCCTCCCTGTTAACTAAGGCACAGAGAGCTCTGAGACTGTTTCACTTTCAGTGTTCTCAGCAAAACACCGAGACCTTGCACTTTTGGCCCTGTTGTGCGCTTCCCTGCTTTTTATTGTGTACAAACAAAGATACAGACCTCACTGAGTTGTTTCTGCTTCTCCATCAGAGAGGTCAAGTCCTACCCTATCCCAGCTTTCCTTTTAGTATGCGTCTAGTTTTTTCTTAATGTCTCATCACCCCCTCTCAGGACCCTGCTGGCTGTGCGGGTCACACAGCCCTCCACCTGGCAGGATGCCCCGTGTTCCCAGAACATAGCCCCAGTCCTTCCTCCTGGCCTCATGGTGGGGGTCTGAACCTGTGGTCGATGCAGTGGGGTGCATGGCTTGCATTGCACTTTCCTTCCTGGAATGTGGCATCCCTATCCGCCTCAGAGTGACTGGAAGAGCAGTTTGAATAGTAAACACTTTGCCAATTCCTTTGAGTTTAGAGTAGATGAATATTCATAGCCATAAAAGAAAAGATCCTTTCCCCATCCCTGCAAATGAAATTTGCCCTCCAAGTGCAGGGAAGAGACACAAAGGAAGAAATAAACATTGATATGTGTTTGCAATTTCTTAGTTCCCAAGGAATTCGGGCTAGACCACCTGTAACTTATTTGGATATTATCCAGAAAGGCAGTTGGAAAATGAGGATCAGATCAGATCAAATCAAAACAAAGCAAGGAAACAGCCAAGGCTGAACATGAATTTTGAATTACATTTAGAGAAGAAATCTGTGAGAGAGACGGTCACTACAGAAATCAATCTTTCTGTTACAAAGAGCATAGACCACAGGAACCCTGGTTTGGGTTGTGCTTACCTTCGAAGGGAGGCACCAGGGTAGCAGGCTAGCTGTCTGCCAGTACGAACAGTGTGTGTGTGTGTGTGTGTGTGTGTGTATTGGGGAGAGGTCACATTTTTCTATGCATGATGCAAAGCACAGAACTTATACATGAGTGTGTAAAAATAGAGTTTAAGGAAACATTTCTAAGAAGCTGTGCGAAGAGGGAGAGAGACCTTTGCAGAGAGAAGTAGGAAGCTCCTGGCTATGAAGCAGAAGCGAGAGATTGCTTTTCCTTTCCTCTTCAGCTCTTGCTCCCTGAAGGACTCTTCTTTCTGCAGTGCTCTGAAGGAGCTAGACGGTCCCCCACACCATCACTGCCTGTGCCTGGGACGTGCCCTGCACGCCCCCTCCCTGCCTCCGCTGCCGCCTCCTGTAGGCCTCGGCATCATGCAGGTCTCTCCTGACCCTCTTATCCAAGAAAGCTCCTGGCAGTGCACTTCACCTGACACCTTGTGTTTCCTTCACAGCGCTGACCACACGTGCACATGCATGTCTATGTGTGGATATACATGCATGTATTTTATACCCTGACACATGTATCACATAATGCACACAAACATGATTCACACCTGGGACTATGCAACACAAACATAACTGGTGTGGCTGATTGTTTGATGCGTGTTTCAGCGCTATGAGGGATGCTTTATAGCAGGTAACACGTCTGATGTGTTCACTCTTCTATTTGGTTGTGTATTGCTCTTAGAACATATTAGGTGCCCAGTAAATGTGTTAAATGGGTCAGGGCACCTGCGGCTTCCAAGCGTCAGAGTGTCTTGCCTCGCGCTGCTCTTGAGGTGAGATATGAGCCTCCCGAGATGATCTCAGATGGGGCCTGGGTTCGGCGCTGGGGGGTATCTCGTCTCCGCGTGTGAAAGTAATTTATTTTCAATTTACTTTCAGGTCTTCTGATTTTATCAGAGAGACAAGCCAGTCTTGTTGACCACACTGACACTTTCCAGTCTCCCCGGTCTGTTCAGAGCTTAGTCTCAGCAAGCGACACCATCTCGCTAGGATTTAATAACATTTTGTTAGTATTTTTTTATCTGTGGGCTGCCCTTTATTCATAGCAAGCGATACTGATTTTTTTCCTTTAGAGAAGTGATTCCAAACTTCCTTCTGAAATAAGACTGTGTAAGTTTATTTGATAAAAAATATTAAGGCACCAACAGTAGAGTTGTGATATGACAGTAGCTCTTGAAGAGTCTAAAGTTGGGGCCGCTTAGCTGCTGTGCAGGAGCTCGGAGACAGCTCTCCCTCTTGCTGGCTGCACAGTGCCCGTATTTCTGGGTTGAGGGCCAGTGGTCGCTAAGGGCCACTTCCAAGTGATGCAGATCCGTGATGGAGATGTGACAAACTCAGGTTTTCATAGAGCTAAACTGATGCATGGCCTTCCTGACATCATGTCTTTTTAAAAGCAGTAAAATACTTTTCAAAAATAGGTGGGGATTGAAACAGAAAACCCTCAGCTTGGCACCGTGTAGTGTTGACAGCCCCAGACTGTGCCTGTCTTTCCCTTGTGTGGGGATGGCGGTCTGCAGAAGACAGTTGGTCTGTCTTGTAGCTCAAGCCCAGGGCCTGCTGCTCTTAGAGACCTCTGCAGCCCTGCCACACAGACAGTGGAATTAACAGTCACAGATAAAACCATTTGCCTCCTGTGTGAACAGTAATAACAAGCATGTGTGTGTGTGTGTGTGCGTGCGCATGCGTATTTTCTGGTCCGATACAAATGCAGATGTGTTACACTACCCTTTCTGTTAAAATGACTTGTGCATTGTTTTCTACCCATTTCAGGTAGGCATTTCAAGTGCCGTATTTATAACGAAAGGATGTAAATAATTGATGGATATGTTCACAGGTGCCTCAGACATAGCAGGGAGAGGTAGGGGGTGCACATGTGGCTGCTTCCTCCGCTGGGGAAAGGGGCAGACAGCAGGGGTCTGAGGGTGGTGGCTGCCCATGGCAGGATGAGCTTTCGAGGGCAGCAGCCTCCCTGGCTCCTAGACCAGTGAGGTCACTGTCTGGGGTGGGAGGTGGGCAGGGTTTGGCCCCCTTCCGGGTCACACCCCCAGGCCCTGCTCCAACGGGCTGCACCTCCTAACAGCACGTTCAGCTCTGAATTCATCGGTGGGTAAATCCACTTGTGAGCGTAGCACCCCACAATCCAGTCACCTTCCAAACACGTGAGACTTGGGTGACGTTGAAGATCAGACATGAGATTACAGAACCCAAACCTGGGACTGAGACTGTTTGGTCCCTACGAGAGATTCAGCAGACAGAGCACTGTATCAGTTTCAGCAACTGCCTGATTAAAAGCATGTGAAGGACCAGATACTTAAAATGATTTACAGTGGTTGTAACCCATCCTAGGTTTTTTATCTTGGTGACTTTGTGACTGTGCTCAGTGTCATCTGTCACCATGGAAGTGGACTGGTAACCCGTGTGTGCCTGTGTGTGTGTGCTCATACATACCCAAAGCAGTGGCTCCCGTTATTGTTCAGATCTGGGCTCAGTACCCTCAACAAGTGCTCTGTAGATATTATGGGGACCTATTTTCGTACATCATGGAGGGTGGCTAGGAGAGCGGGGTATGTCCACATCTCATGCATGCAGCTCATAATTACATCAGTGCCATGCGGATTACACTGAAAGGAGCAATGCGAGGAAGCGATAGCTGGGTATGGGGGAATTACATGGCTGTAATTCCAGCACTCTGAGGCTAAGGCAGGAGAATCGTGAGTTTGAGCCTCACCTGGGCAATCAGCAAGACTGCCCCCATGCAGACGGGAGTATGATTTTCTCTAAGTGCCATGGTCAGCAGAGCTCTCTTTTTGCTACTGAAAGGCAGAATTCCTCCAGCACAGCATTGTGAAGCGAGCACCCTATGGAAAGGTGGTTTTCCAGTGTCCAAGGTGATCTTCCTCCAGCCCCCCCAAACCCAGATGTTTTGTAACCCAAGTGCAGAGCTGCAAATCTGCTGGCCCTGCTGCGAAGCTGTCACATAGTCGTGGTCTTCTCCATGTCTGCCAGCAGATGGAGGTGGTGCTGTCTGTGCAGTTTAAGCTTCCTGTTACCTACTGAGCACTTTAAATCTACACGCGATACAGATTCCTTATGGGAAACACGAGGAAGTAGAGGTGCACGCACGGGCAGAGAGGCTGACACTCGTGTAACCCCACTGTCTAGGTGACCCCTGCTGATGCGCAGACAGCGAGGTCTCCGTTACAGGCTGAACCAGCTTCAGAGTCTGCGACGCACGAGTTCTTTGTACTGCACATCAGCGCCCTGGGGTGAGTGCAGCTCATTGGAGGCAAGGACCAACTTTAAGCAAAAACAGTTTTCAAACCAAATCCTGCTCCGGTGGCAAAGGGACAGACAAGTGTGAGCAAGCAGGCGCATGGCCTATGCTAGAGATATGCTGGGGAGGACCCAGTTCTCCCTTCCAGCCACTGGGACCAGCACCGCGCTGGTGTGGCCCGTGGCCTTCAGCTGCCCCACGGAGGGGCTCAGGCCACAGAAGCCGCCTCACCAGGTGGGGAGACGGGCTCCCCGAATCCACTTCCCGGCTCAGAAGAGGGCAGAGTTCCCCACACAGCATTTTTGGCTGGGACACCTGTTGTATGATCAATAAAAATCATTTCCAGTGTCCACCATGCCTGTTAACAGACCCTCGGTCTCTATCCAGGGGAAGGGTGGCTGAAGCCGTAGGGGGTTGGGTTTTTGTTAGTCTTTCAAATGCTAAAGAAATACCCCTAGAGAATAAATGAAAACCCATGTACCTCTATGTTTATTTTGCTAATTTTTATTACACTTGTTTGGAAAAGAATTAGAGATATTTTTTCAACTTATGGCTGTGTGTGGTGTACAAATTGCTTGACACCTTCAGCTTCTATTCATCCTGTGTATATTATTTTATACATTATTATTCATCCTGTATATATGTAACAGAAGCGGAATAACTTTCTACATGTGGCTTTATTTGTTAATAACACCTTATTCATTAATAACATGTTGTAAAGGTATTTCCAAATCAGCATACATCCGCATTATCAGTTTGAACAACTGCGTAGTAGTCAACTCTACCACATATTTACACACAGCTACTACTGACCAACATGTGTGGTTTTTATGACCTTTTTTTGCTATTGCAGGCATCAGTATAAAGATGTTCTCTGTGCGTGTTTCTTTGTGTGCTTGGTTATTTTCTTAGGATGTATTCCTAGAAGTAGAATTGCTGAATCATAAGGTATGTACATCAAAAAAATGTTTTAAACAAGATTTCAAATTCTTCTTTCAAAGAATGTAGCAATCTTCACTCCTCCCACCAGCATCTGCTTTCTTAAGTACCCTCCCACAATGCAAAGAATGAAAGAAATGTTTTTGTTCACCCAATAGGTAAATAAATGGTAAGTCACGCCAGTCGTGAGGTATAGTGAGCCTTTTTAAAAACATGTTTTCTGCCTATTTGTATTTACTCTTTTTATTATTGTTTCAAATATATAGGGAAACTAACCCTCCACCTAATTATTATTCCTGTCAGTTGCCAGATGTCTTATAATTTTTTATATATTTAGATTCAAAATTGTAGTCAACTTAAAGCTGTCTAAATCACCAGCTTTCCCAGTCCAAGCCCCAGCTGGAAGCAGGGGGCTTGCTTGCTTGCTTGCTTTATTTCTTTCTATCTGTCTTTCTTTCTAGATAGTGTCTCACTATGAAGTTCAGGTTGGCCTTGAACTCACTGTATAATCTCGGCTGGCCTCAAACTTGTAGCGATCCTCCTGCCTCAGCCTCCTGAGTGCTGGGATTATGAGTGTGCACCCTCTGCCCAGCTCTGAACAGGGCTGTTTCTGTACCCTGCAAGGACCAGCTGAGTGGGACCCAGCTATCCTTCAGCTGCCAGGCGACCATGAGATGCTTAGGTCCTCAGTATCGAAACCCGCCAAGGAAATATTTACGTGACACCACTGGCAGCAGAAGCTCAGAGTTCTTGACTCGATTTGGCAGGTATAGACAGCTGAGGAGATGGTAACCCCCAGAGGGGTACCACCTTCTCAGCAGAGCTACCTGGTTTTCTTGTCCTGAACTGCTTAGATTAGGGAGGAAGTTGTGCCTTCCGCTCACATGGGGAGGTTGTGCGGGGAGTTGTTTCCTCCCTCTCGCGCCTCCTCAGGGTCTTGGAATCCAGCTAAGCATGCAGGACCCAGGGCAGCTCTGAGAGACTTTTCTCACTTGCTTAGATGTGTGAGGAAGAGGATTCTGAAGGAGGGGACCCTCTGCTCTGGGCCCCCTGTTGCTCAATGCTCAGAATCACTTCTGAACAGTGGATGCTCAATAAAAAGCCAGGGCCTAACCCGAGAATGCATTGGAAGTCAGGAGTCACCAGATACCACACTAGAGTAGGAATGGCTTACAGGAGAGGACAGGTTTCCAAACACAGGATGCAGTAAGCAAGAGCCACTGAGAAGGAAGAAGACCCAGAAAGGAGGAGCGGGGCCAGGACAGCACAGTGGGCCTGACATTCTCCGGATGAGCTTTGCTTCTGCACCTTTGCCTGGCTGCCGCTGGTATTTGTACTGGACACTCTGAGTAGGCTGGGACGACTCTCTCTGACTTGACTTCAGTAAAACGTTCTCTGCGTGGGCTCGTGTTCTGCACTTAGAGAATCTTCTTCCCGCTGACTTCTGGCCGCCCCCCCGAAGTGACTGTAGGTGTTCAGGGGACTGGGTTTCAGAGCTGTGCTCCTCTTGCAGGACGCACTTTTCGCCTTCAGCGCTCCCCGCTGAAGAAAGCTCTCAGCCAGCTCGCTCAGCCCTGTCCTGTCTGTCTCGTCCTCTGTTCTCAGCTTTCTCTGTGGACTTGTGCTGCCCCCGACCTACGGTTTTCTCTGAGTGGAAACCAGGCCCTTGTTCCCTTTTCTGCGGTCCTTCCTCCTGCCCTGTCCCTGGGCTCCCAGGCCTCCTGGAGCAAGCCATGCCGAACTGTTCTTAAACATGCCCTTTCTAGCAGGGCATAGTGGTGCACACCGGCAATCTCAGCCCTCGGGAGGCTGAGGCAGGAGGATCACAGTAAGTGCAAGGCCGGCCTGAACTACATAGTGAGACCTTGTCTCAAAAAACAAGCAAAAACAAAACAAAACAAAATAGGTACTGTCTCTAAAACCTGTCTCTTTGCATCCATAACTTGCCAAGTAATAAAGCTTTTTTTAAAAAGATCAATTTAAAATACAAAAAGGTTATATTCTCACTTGAAAATACATAGAGTAAAAAAAAAAAATACATAGAGTAAATGACAAACAGGAGGCTCCTTCCCCCAGCCCTGCCCCGCCAGCTCTAATGGGCCTTGAGTGTTGCTGGGTTGTTGTCTATCTTTTTGGAGTTTTCCCTGTTCATATATACACACTTCTTGTGCACTGAGGAAAAAACAAAACCATTTCTACAGAAATGCGGTCACCTCGTGTGACTTGCCTTTGAAATGCAGTGCGCCGTATTATGGTGTTTCCGTGTCACGCACGGGGATACAGTAATACCTTTTCCTCCTGTGCTTTGAGCCTGTTTCCTGGTATCTCTGATGAAACACTAGGGGAGGAGAATCCAGGTAAGGGCAATGTACGTTTTGGATACTGATGAGCTGCTGGGTTGCTCAATCAAGTTTCGTGCTAACTTACACTTTGCCTTCAAGTCAGAGTTAAGTGACTCTGGAAAGCCTGAATGCCACCCTCCCACCAGGCAGCATGGGGCACCCTCCTTACCCCTAAACTGTCCACCAAAACACCGTGACATGCCTGAACGTTGGCACTCATGCCATTTGAATATTGGTTAAATAATCTGTCTCCATCTCTGTCTTTAAGCTCTTTCTTTTTTTTCCTGATTTCAGTAATAACACATGTTTTACTGTATAATATTCCACCATTGTGGAAATACTGGACATTCAGGAAATGTGTATTTTTTTGTGGAGGTTTGTTCTGTTTTGAGACAGGGTCTGACTACATATTCCAGGGTTACCTTGAACTCCCTATGTAGCCCAGGCTGGCTTTGAACTCATGGTGATCCTCTTGCCTCAGCCTCCTAAGTGCTGGGATTACAGGTGTGCACCAGCACACCCAGCAAAATGGCTATTTTAGATAGTCTTTGCCTGCTGCCTTGTGCTTGTCTGTCGTGTAAGCATGTGTGGTTTACCCTGCAATAACAGCTGCACATGTCCATCTCACCCCAGCCTGAGTTCCCAGATCGGGATCATCTCTGCTTGTTTCCGTGCCCGAGCACCTACGTCTGTGGCACCTGGTATACGGTGCATGCTCAGTGTTTGTCCCCTGACTGGATGGGAAGATGCTGCCCTCAAAGCATGCTGTGTCCCCAGGTGCCTGTGACAGGTACAGCGTGACTCACGGACACCTTCCCTACTTAGCCTCCGGGAGAGAAGGCTTGGCAGGGCCTGCCCGGAAATGAATGCTGATGGGATTCACTGTCGTCTCTGTGATTTGGTTTACTTGCTATTAGGAACTATTTAGTGCCTCTAACAAAGCCAGTGCAGGAGCCGGGGAAGTGGTTATTAGCTGCAGTGGATTGGTCTGCCTATGTGATTTGTGGCTGTGTGTGTTTGTTAAACACTCGCTCTGTGCTCCTGGAGTCAGTAGCCCCTGCGTTTGTGGAGCCAGGCAGCCTGGTAAAGTCAGATGTGAACTTGGTAAAGTCACACGTGAAGCCAGACCCTGCTCGGATTCTGGGATGTAAGAGCAGCAGGCACGTTAGCTGCCGTCTGTGGAGAGCCTGTCACGTGCTGGATGCTCTACAGACTGTTTAACCCTCACAAGAGAACTGTGAGGAAAATACTGCTTTTCTCCAGGTTCTAGACCATACTCAGACCCTGGAGGTGGACATCTCAAGCTGGCATAGCTTTTACATGCTGGTATGTGCCTGTTTGGTTCTAAATAGTCATAGTTACTTTTCTCATTGCTGAGATAAAATACTTGACGCTCAAAGCTAAAGGGGGAAAGGTTTATTTTGGCTCGAGGTTTGTAGAGGTTGCAGTCCAAGTTGGCTGGCTCCAAGGCAGGGTGGCGTGGCGGGGGATCACAGAGGAGAAACAGTTCATGGTGGGCAGAAGGCAGCAAAGCAGCAAAGAAGCGAGGAAGCAACAGCCAGTCTGCTGTTTTTCTGCCTTTTTGCATCCATCCCGACCACCTGCCCTTGGGGTGGTACCACCCACACCCAGGGGGGCCTTCCCATTATCCACACCCAGGACAGTGCGGAACCAGTGGGCTCATTTAGTGATAACACAGGCTTAATCCGGCCCCCTCTGAAAAGCCCCACCCCTGACCACAAGTGGCTTTCAGGGGACATCTAGACATAAGCCATGGCAGTAACCATCCAGGTGCTTTTTAAAAGCACCTCCTTTCTCATTCTTTAGTCCCTAAAGCAGTCCTTGTGCGTGGCCTAGGGAAGGTAGGGTGTCTGATGGAAGCATTAGGAACCCTTTTGCTTGTTTTCATGAACAGTGTGGAAGCTGTCTCATCTTTGTGAACCTTATCCTCCCCTTCTAAAGTTATGGCTCCCTGCAGAGGACAGGGATTGATCCACAATCCTTCCCAAGGATGGTCTCCTGGGGAAGGAGCAGGAGACCCTGTGACTGTCACCCATCCTTACCATGGTAGGGGAGGGACTGCAAGAGCCCTGGAGAGCAAGAGTGTAATAGAATTAAGCATCATAGGAGAATTAGACATTAGGACCAGAAACGTGGTGGTGGTGGGGCTGACCCTTGTGGTCACAGTGCAGATCACCCCAAAGCCATTCTTCTGCTTGGAGGCTAACGTGATCTTGTAGGTTAGCTTTTTATTATCATCAGCCTGGGCTGGGCATTTAGCTCAGTGGCACAGGCACCTACTTGGCAAGTGTGAGGTTGTGAGTGTGATCCCTGGTACAAAAAAAAAAAATTAATATTATCATCAGCCTATTTGATGAGACCGACCGACCTTCCTTCCTTCCTTCCCCTCTCTCTCTCTCTGTCTCTCTCTGTCTCTGTCTCTCTCTCTCTCTCTGTCCACAATCACAAAAATCCTAATGTTCTCTTTGCTCATGACACCCCAGATTGCATAGCATTTGCAGTGGGACACAGGGTTGGGTTTGCACTCTGCAGTCAGGTGCCTGCCTGTCTTCAGTAAGATACATGGAACTCACAGTAAAGATTCTATCTAATAGCTGTGTGTCAAGGCAGGGTAGGTTTTCTTGGCTATCAGATTATGTACATATACTTAAGATAGTTCTGTTTCTAGTACATTTTGGGTTTCAGAATTGCAGACAAAGGATGGTAGACCTACGCTTTCTCCTGTTTAAAGGCAGTAAGCTGGGAAAAGTTTAATGTGTGGCCACAAATGTATGCTAGGCAGAGAGGGGAGACCCTCGTGCCCCTTGCTGGGGGCACAGTAAGCCTTGTTTCTGTGGGGGGCCAGCCTCTCTGACAGTGGGGGGCTGCCGGGCACCGTTTCCGTGTATGGCCCTGTAGCTGCTTTGGTCCAAGCTTGGCGGTCTCGGGTGGGGAGATCTCTCTGCTCCCCAATCACCCTTCTGGTGCCTCCAGCCTCCTTCGCTCTCTGCTGCCTGCGGCTGGTTGTCACCATCATCTGGGCAGGGGCTGCTCTCTGGACGCTGCACGCGCCCCAAGCCTTTGTTCCTTCTGGGAGCGCTCACCATGGAAACCACTGCTGCCCATCCCCTCCCAGCCCCGGGTGGTCCCCGAGGCTTGGCCCACCCGTGCCACCCTGGAGGATGCCATCTGTCCCCCTGCTTTGCTTTTCATGATCATGGCTTAGCCAGCTCACGGCGCCATCCCAGTTGGGGTGGGGGTCTGAAGAGGGGTGTGACTTTCCACGCCTGACCCTGCTCCGTGTGAGACACGCTCACTTTCACACCCACAGTGATGTCTCCATGTTTTCAAAGCCATTCTGAGAATATGTCAGACCAAAGCCAGATGGTTTTACCCACTGTGGTTTCTGCTTCCACTTTAGTCCCTCAAGGGCTCTGTTTATCAGCCTGGTCTCAGTTGGTAGCGTCCATCGAGCAGAGAGTGCCATCAGAGACCATTCATACCTGGAAGTGGCTGCCCACCCTTGTTGGTGGCCAAGGCTTGACAGCACCCTGAGCGTCTCCAGCACCTGATTTATCCGAGTGCAGAATTTACGCTGTGTGGTTCTTCTTTGGGCCCAGAGTCTTCAATCAGCCTGGTTGCCAAGGAAACCATGTCTCGTGAGGCCTCTAGATTTACCGCCTGTTCCCAGGCTGCAAGGTTGCCTCCAGAATTCTTGCTGACATGGTTTACTTTCATAACTTCCCAGCTCCAGGGGGATATAAATCTTTGAGTTTTTCCACACAATTCACCTTCCTGCAACAGGGTTGCAAAGAAGATGGGTTTGGGGGGTGGTTTCATGAACTTCTAGAAATTGTATGCACTGTTTCATGTGGATGGATGGATGGGTGGATGGGCAGTTTTTGTGAGGCATGGAGAGGCTTGTGCTGAGTTCCGAGCCCACATTCTAAAGCAGTGTAGCTTTGAGTCAATGATTTAAGTCTTCTGAGCTTCTGGGAAGTGAGACTCAAACTAGACCTGATCCCATTCATTAGCAGCGAGGTTACAATGAGACATGCACGTGAGTGTCTAACACAGTGTCCTTCCACGGACATTAGCTATCGCCGTGCGTCTCAGTCTTGTGAGCCTCGAAGGCTTATAATAGTAGGATCAATCTTTGTTACTTAGAATCAGATAGCGGCCTATAGTTAGTAATGGTTGTCAACATGTTTTATAACCCCTTGTGCTGTACCAGGCATCTTCACGGGATGCCCCATAGGATCTTCACTGCATCCTTGTAGATGGCACAGCATGTGTATTCCTCTCCCATTTTACAGGTGAGGAAACTGAAGTCCAAGGGAGATCAAGGCTACCCATCTAATTAGACTCAGAGAATTGGACCCTGCGCTCTGTCTGGTGGACAAATAGATCCCACAACAAGCAGTGGAGTGACAGTGTGGGCTTGAAGGGCTGCGTCTGTAAAGGCAGAGCAGGAGCTAAGGTCTGGGGGCCGGGAGAACTCGGGGGCCAGGGGCCTCTTGGCAAAAGTGATGGCAGATAAGCACAAACCCAAGACAAAAGGGGGGTTTCTTTCGCACCCTGAAAAAGGAGATAGACGTGCAGAGGAAGAGGAAAGACGCAGAGCAGGGCAGTAACTTAAACCGTCACTATCGGCACACCTGCAGACCATGGGGCCGTGGATTGTAATGCGAAGTCCATGTTAAGTGAGGAAGACAGCCAATGCAACTGCCTGGGTACAAGATTCCAGCTGTGTTCGATCCAAACCACGAAGGTCAAAGACTTAGAAGTTACACAGAAGGAGGAAAACAGCCCTCCTGTTAGGATGGTAGATTTTTGAAGCTTATTCGTCAGCTTCTGTCGTTCTGTGTTACTTGTTTGCAAGGCCCTGCCTGATTGGTCAGGAGCGGGGTGTGGCCTCTCTAGTCCCAGCTCATTGATTCCTTAGTCCATTTTTGCACTTGGCTCTTGCAGGCCCTGTGCTTGAGCCAGTGCCCATCATTGTGTGTGACTGTCACACACCTCAGCCTCAGCACCAGTTCCCCAGACAGCACTGCCCACTGCTAGTGGGGAGCACATCCTCTCATTCTCAGGAACACCCCTAATTAATGCCCCCTTTGTGAAGAAGAAGAGGCAGTGCCAGCTAGTGATCAAGGCTCCTGCCAGGATCTGGAGGGATTAAGCTGGGAGATTAAGTAATCTGAGAGGTGGGTGACAACTGAATAACCAAGTGTTGGGCAGCAGTGCCCATCTGACCTGGCTTGTTACTGTTTGGAGCCTGGTGCTTTTGGACAATTGCCTGGCTGTGCCTACGCTTTCCGCAAGGCTCGCCCTGTGTTCTTAAAGCATTTAATGGGGACCTTTCAGTGGGAAAGGCAGCCTGCTGCCGTTAGATCGGGCATCTGCCAGCACCCGCCAACAGCCAAGGCGGCTGGTGCCCTTTGTTGTGGTCTGTGTGCTTCTGGGTTCTGTCCCTGGTGAGGCGGTCTCTGGACACAGGGACGGTTAATAATGGCATGTAAAATATGATCTGTAATGCCAGCACTCGGGATGCTGCGGCAGGAGGACTGTTGCAAGTTTGAGACCAGACTGGGAGACAAAGTGAGCTCAAGGCCAGCCTGCACTGCATAGTGAGACTCTGTCTCAAAAAGACAAAAAGAAGAAGAAGAAGAAAAAGATATGATGTCTGGTATTTGCTTTCAGGGGTTCCAGTACAGATCCAGAAACTACAGGAAGCTCTGAAATAAGAATAAGGCTTCTGTGGGGCTCATTGTACTGTGGCCTTTAACGTGTTTGTTTGAAAATCGTCATGAGAAAAATATTTTTTTAAATAGCACTTAAAAGACTGATGAGAACAAAATAGCAGAAATAAGGGTGGGGAAAGTCCTGTGACGGGCCCCTGGGCCCAGGCCGGGTGGGGACAGGCCAGTGGGAGCCGAGTCACTCAGGACAGAGAGACCCTGCCGCCAGCCTGGAGGGGAGCAGCTGTCCCGACGCGGGGCGCTGCCGCGAGGGGACCACAGCCGGGAGGAGCACGCGCGCGCCCCTGGCGGGCGTCCTTCCCGGGTCCCTGTTCACTGCTCGCAAAGGCCTCGCTTCCTTTATCCCCAGCGCCCTCCGTGCCTGCTTTTATTTGGGGACCCTGCTCCCGCCGCATCCAGCCCGCCCACGCTGGCCCCGAGGGGCACGTGCACGGACTGGGGCTCGGCGCGGGCTTTGGAAGCGAGTGACGAGGTTGAAGTCAGCTGTAGGCCTGCAAAACCCACATCTAGACCTTTGATTATTTGTCACAGATTAAATTACAGAAAACTATACAGAAATTATAGAAAATGCTTTAAAAAAAAAAAGGAGAAATAATCCCATTTATAATCCCAGTATCTGGAGCTTCAGATTTTTAAAGTGACTGCGGAGTTAGAGTCATCTTAACTTTATAGTGCATAAAATATTGCAAGTATGAAACAAGATGTTTGATGGTAAAAGGAACCTTAGGAAGGATGATACAAGGAGGCATTGTTTTTGGTGTGGTTTATTTATTTATGTATTTATTTTTGAGATAGAGTCTCACTCTGTAGCCCAGCTGGTTTTGAATTTGTGGTGATCCTCTTGCCTCAGCCTCCAGAGTGCTAAGGTTATAGGCATCTACCACCATGCATGGCTGATTTTGCTGTTCTTCTTGTTATTGTTGAAAAACAACTTTCCTTGTATGACGAGCGTGTGAGGATGTACAGATTGGTATTGGTCTTAAAAATAGGCATGCCCTTTGACCAGCAAATCCTATCTCTAGTAGTTTATTCTAAGAAGATAATCATGGGTATGTAAAAGGTTTCACCTAGAAAAATCATCACTCAGGGTTTAAAAGAATTAAATGGGAAATGATACAATGTTGAGCGATTGGATATGGAAGACAGATTGTGGTACATCTCTGATAGAATAGTATGTAGCCATGTGAAATGATATTGTAGTAGGTAAATGTAATGGTATGGAAAGTTGTTTATGTTACATTTTATGTCATGAATACATTTGGCTGCAACTGGTAACAGTTGTTCAAAGGGGCTCTAATAAGTAGGAATTAATGTCTCTCACATCGTGAAGACCCACATAGAGAGTTTCTGGTGCCGGTTCCGTTGATTCAGTAACATCAAGACTGACTCCTCTACATTTCCTGAGGACATTCTAATGCGTGACACCTCCTGGTCACAAAAGAGCTGCTGCAGCCTCAGCCATCCAGTCCACTGTTTGCAAGAGATGCTAAAAAACCAGTTAGCTTTTCAAAAGCTGAGAGACAAGAGGGTTTGAACTGAGTATTGGAGCAGGTGAACCACAGGATCTGCCGACCAATTGTGAGCAGAAGATGTAGTTTGCAGAATAAAATTTATGACAGGATCCATTAAGGCATATAAAATACAGTGTAAAGTCATTGAGCTTTTTTTGAACTTAGAAAAAAGTACTTTAAAATTTTATTTGATCTATTTTCTTGTTTCATATTTTCAATATTTTATGCCATGTAGAGTTAAGATGGCTCTAACTCCCTCTCAGTTGCTTTAAAAGTATTGATGCTCTAGATACTGGGATTATAAATGGATTATGGGATTATTTCTCCATTCCTTTTTTTTTAAAG
>PVJX010025687.1:0-26644 GCA_004027295.1 Dolichotis patagonum | reverse complement strand
GTATGCAATGAATCAATGTTCTAAATTTCCAAGAAGTCTAATTTGCACATCCTTTCTTTGTATTTTGTATTTTCATCTGTTTTAAAACCACCTCGATTAGCTAGTCATAAAGACACAGTTTTGAAATTATTTAAACAGAGTTCACCAAAAATATATACACATTTCAGGAAAAGAAAACTTGTATAAATGCTTCAATACTAAATTTATTGAAACATTATGAGATTAATACAAGTTACCTTTGGCCTCTACGATTATAAGAGGTGTTCAAAGTGGTGGCCATGAGCTTGCTGACATTATCACAGCACACTGTTGCTTGGGTCTCTGTGGTCACTAGATTGCTGCATGTGCATTTTCAATTTATTCTGTAAGGCCTGGGAGTGTAGTGGATTTTTTGGTAAGATATGACGTCCTCTAGTGTCTCCCATACACATATTTTGAAAAAACATCATACTACATTTTTCCCTGAAGTGTGTATACAGATTTAGGCCGACAGCTTTTTTCCCATTTCATCTGTGTCTCTTATTTTTCAAGAACTGATCATTTGGGCATGGTACAAAGTAGGGATCAAATTTATGTACTTATTTTAACTTGTGGTGAGAAATGTATGTCAGCACCATTTATTAAATGCTCCATTTTTTACTCAATGCACTGTAACATGTGATATGTTGTGTATCACATTCGTTACATTTTTGAGGCTCTTTTTTTCTGTTCTGTTGGTCTATTTGACTACTTTCCTTATCTACCCAAAAGAAACAGGCTTCATTAAGTATTAGTGCGCTAAAAGTTTCAATTTTCAGTAAAGAGAGTCTGCCTACCTAGAACTTTTCTCAGTATATTTTATGAATATTCTTGGTCTTTTTTTTTTGCAACTAAACATTAAATTAATCTTAGAAACATTTCTATAAAAACCACAGCTAATGAGGTACAGTTTGGATTTCATTTTCTGTAGCTAAACTGACATCTTTCCATTATTTAACTTATCTAATCATGGTCACAATATTGAGTGTATTTTGTTAACAGCTTGTGATAATCATAACAGTCATGCTTATATTTTATATTTGTTAGAATCTTACATATATTTTCTTGAATAAAATTGAATAAATTGAATAAACTTTTACACTCAATATTATTGGATGGAAAGCCAAATGTATATATATATAGTGGAAAGTTATTATAGTAACCTTCTTTTTATTATTTTATAATTTTTCATTCTTGCATCAGACAATTTTAGATCATTTTTCGTTAAGGAATCTTTCACCTGTTGTTTGCTTCCTGGAAGATATAATTACTTATCAGTTCTTTGAATTTTGTCTAGATGCTTTTTCTGCAAATATTATGTGTTTTTAAATTTAATTGGTAAACATTTTGTTTAGGTTATATATTTATAAGTTAGAATTGGTGGTAAATTCTTTATTGTCTTAGTTGTAAAATTATATTATGGTAATATAAAAATGAATTAAAGGTGACAGCAAGTTGCAAGATAGATCTTTCTCAAATAGGAAAGAGATCAAGAGATAGAGGGAGGAAGGAAGCTGACTAAAAAAAGTAATTAAGATGCTTTATGTATATGTACAAGCTCCATAAAAAGAATGTAAACATTATATAATTCAAATATGATTAAAAAAGAATGTATCTCATTTTCTAATTTATGCTTCTGTTTTAATACGGCAGTTATCTCTTCATTACAGTCTTGGTAAAACATGTTTGAAAGAAAATAAGCTATATGCTAAAACTTTTTAACATATGCATTGCTTTTGCAAGAAAATCCAGATTATGTTTGAGAGTATGTTTTTCTTAGAGATTCTTTAATGTCTAAAATGTTTGCACATTGTTAGTAATTTTTTCTCATCTTAATATTTAAGTCAAATTTGTTTATGTTGTATTTTTGATCCTTAATAATCATTACTTGGGTATTCTACATTTATTCTTAATTACCTCTGAACTGTTTCAACTTGTTAGTAGTTTGTTTACTGATTCTGTGAGTCTATATATTATTTGATCTCAAATGTTTTGACTTCATGGCTTTCTGTGTTTTAAGACATATACCCTTTTTTAAGTTAATAAATTGGATATTCTATTTCACAGATCTTTGTTATTTTATTTTCTAGTAATGGTATTTAAATCTTGATTTACATTAAAGTATTTTTGGTCTATGTGTTTTTTCAATTATTGGCTAAGTATCAACTTTTAACCTCATTGTGGTTTTTTTTAAAAATTATTGCATAATGATCATCCTTTGAAAGTCAGAAAGATTTCTGTGTGGCTTCTTCTGAACTTGAGATTTGTATAAGTGTTACCTGTGTTGAAATGTGTTTACATGTGCTGAAAAAAGGAAACTTCATTTTTTGTATGAAATACCTTACAAATAAACACATGCTGCATTTTGCTGAATTGATCATTTTTTACTTGATTATCAATGGCTAATTTTAAGAGATACGTATTAAATATTAAATGATCATAATAGATTTTTATTCTTGATGTATTTTTGTAACTCATGTATTTAGAAACCATATTATTAGATATATGCAAACCTCATTAGAAAGTGTAAATTTCTTCTGGATGAATTAAACAATAGAACCAATTGGTAATATTTATGCTTCTTTTTCAGATTAATGCCTTTTCCACCTCTCTGTGGATAGATTTACCTATTTTACTGTCTCTTTACTTTCAACTGTGCTTTGTCAGTGAATTTCTGTCTTTTGTAAACTGTATTTAGCTAATATACCTGGCCTGACACACTTAGTTTTACTTACAGCCATGTGGCTATAGCCTAGCTCATCAAAGTTTTTGTATCTGGACAACATTCCTGGTCACTCACTGCAGAAGCATTTTTAGAATACTTGTAACAGATCAGACAGTTGGAGGGAAGACAGTACCGCTGTCCAGTGGGCCACCTACAGTGGCATTGACTCCATGTAGAGCCCTGAGCAGGGCCGAGACCTAAGAACTGTGAGCTACCAAAGATAATCCAGGCATAGCACCGCCCATGAGGTGACACAGTTTACAGCAGAAGATGTCTCTACACTTAAATATGCACTGTGTACGAAAGCCATCTGAGAAACGGAATAGAAACAAAATAATGAAGTTAACAACTGCAAAGCTAAAACTGAGCTACTTAAGACTGTGAGCCACGAAAACAACTCACAATTATAAATCCTCGTTATGAGAACCACTCCGACTTTGAGCTAGCGGGCCAGCAAGATGTCCAGTGCCATAGTGCACTAGTGGGGAAGGTCGACAGGGCTGGCGTGCTCTGCACGGCCCGGGGACTCACTGCCACCCCGGCTCTGGCTTTCTCAGTCCTGGGCTCAAGCGAGTAAAGACCCTTAGCCCCAGTTCCTTTCAGCTGACCTACTGTTGCTGTTTATAAAAATTAATACAGTTTGAAACCAGTTTGTGTTTGTAGAATAATAACTAAAAGATATTATTCAGACAGTTTATGCAATTCAGTAAGTGTTCTTATACTCACTGAATGTTCTACTTTGCCCTAGTTACAAAAATACTGGGACAAATAAAACACAGCAAAATGGGATACAATGGTGTAAAAATGATCTGGTGGTCCAGGTCAGACTCTAATGGAATAAAACCTCAGTCTTCTGATCTACCTGAAGTGGATCTGTGAGGGTGGTGTCCTCTGCTCGCCCTGCCCCTGCTCTGCCTGAGTTTCCTGAGGAGTCACAGTACCCGTCCATGGCAGCTCTGGTCAGTCTTCTGTTTTAGTTCATACACACGCACAGTACACAGCTGTGGAAGGGTAACAAAGAAAAGCACATTGGTGGAAGTAATCTTTAGCTCCTTTAGTACTTGTTAGATTTGTCCAGCTTGTTTCATGAAGAGGTAAGACGATTTGCCGCTCTTTTTATGAAAAAAAGAGCAAAAGGGAATATGATGAAAGTATTGATTGATGACTAATTTTTAAATTTGAGGCTGTGAGAGAACTGTCACACCTAAAATTCAGAGAAGATGCTCATATTTTGTCTCCACAGACCCTACATACCTAATATTTGTCTCTGAAATAGTTCTTGGAATGTCACAGTAAACACAAAATGTTAAAATATTAAAATATAGTTTTTGAAAATTAGAAGAGAGACATCAGTTTGAAGCATTTGAAGGCTTTATTAGTTACATGAGAATATATATGCTGACTTATTTTGCACAAGAGATAAAATATGTTTTGAAATATTCTGAAGAGCTCATTCAAACAAATACAAGTCAATTTTATGTTTTCTATGATTGTTGAACAATTATAAGATTTTTAGGGCCAAAATAATACAAGAAAAATTTTAAAGATTCAAAAACATGAAACAAACTGAAAGGAGAAAAGAGGATAAAATTTAATATGCCTGTGATCACAATAATTATAAATGAAACTTTTTATACCTGAAACATTTTTAACTCCTCAGTTTATTTTGAAAGCAATCTTTTCTGACATATGTCTACACAAATCTGAAATTAGTTAGTGGACTGTCTATATTTGCCTATAACTTTGTTGAAAGGTGAAGAATGCATACTTATTAATACACTTACATATAAACACACCTACATATCACAACTTTTTCCAAATTTTAAGCTGGTTTTTCCCACTGAGCCAATTTGACATTTGGGTTATATATGTGTATAACCATAGACACATTCGTCAACCAACCATAAGATAAACCAGCACTTATGTATGGATAAAATGTATATTTTGGAGACAAAGAATTATGTTGTTAGGTCTAGCTATTAACTCCCTATGATGAATGTAATCACCGTGTGCTGCAAACATATTAAACCAATTCTAAAAATGAAAATGAAGTCAAGTGCGGCCACCTATTGATTTGATACCAAATTCACTAATGATTTGTCCCAATATCATGAGTCATTTCCCTATTCCACTGGGAGTTTCCTCTGAAACTGGCTGTGTGGTGAAGCATCCTGATACTATTAGACTGAACTTGCTTTCAGAAATGAAAGCACTTTCCTATGTTCACAGAAGAGACAACGGCCTCAGTTTTGAGTTTTTAAGCTTTCACTGACTCTGGAAGGATTCTTTACCTCTAGAAAATGCAGCATTATCTCAAATAGTTTAGAAATTACTAAAACTTCACTGTAGATGTGACTCCATCTGATGAGTGAAGGGTAGTGAATACTGGACTGGAGGAAGGCCCTGAGACACTGGGCCCTGGGCGATGACTGACACCCTCCTTACCTTCTCACTTTAGGTCTACCAGGAGCGGAGCTGCCGGCTGTGACTGGGAAATCGGAATGCTGCTGTAAGCGCAGTACCTTACTATCCTCGGTCAGCAACAGGATAAAGATCCAACACACTGGGCGTGGCCACGAATCCAGAGGACACCAGCACATCGCTAACAAGCATGCAGAGCATCTAATACTCACATTTTGGGAATGTGTTAAATTCAGAAACAGTATATAGTGAAGAAATTTCATTTCAAAAAAATAAGGAGAAAATGAGAAACACCAAAAACAAGATAAACATTTGTCAGAAATTTATGATAGGCTTATTTAATTACGAATAAAAATACTATCCACCCTGAGCTTAAAATGTGGCCATCATTTTTGATTCAGCCACAGATTTTGCATTGTATAGGCTCAAATAAAACTTTACAGTTAATTCACTGAAAACTAAATTATTCCAAGAGTTTAAAATAAACAGAATAGAGTTGGGATATGAAGTTTTATTTCATTTCTTTAAAAATGGGTCATTATCTAATCAATATCTCCTTGCAGCAAAGGGAAAAACAGGTCCAGACGACCTCCTGAGAGTCTGTTATGGAACATGTGTTCTCTGTGCATAATAGAATTTTACATATATGTCTTGAAAGGCAAACCAAGGACAGAATAGTAAAGAAGTTAAAGACATGGGGTAGATTTATGGATGCAATTAGAAAGATTCATGATGTTTACTTTGATAGAGACAAGACAGCCAGTAGATACAATGAAGCATATATTCTTAAACTAATATGAAGGAAATTATAAAGACAATGTTTCCAAAAGCATCATTAATTTTTTTGATAGTTGACTCTTTGGTTAGTAATTATTACTTCTGTGAAAAAGAATGTAAATTATACAGCTCAGTAAATAAGTTTCATTCATCAAACTTTAACTGTTGTATATAAATAGTTTCCTTAGATGTAGAAAATAGAATTAACTGACTCTGGCACATGGAAAATATGTTTTGGCATATAAAAATCAGACTATAATAGAAGAGAATTCTCTTGCCTACTCCTACTTATCCTGCCTCATAAAGAAATTATAAAGCAATGAATTTAAAATGGGTCAGATGAAAGCCATTTAAACTGTGATATATATAATCAATTCAAGTAAGTTAGTGCTACAGGCTTATCGAGACAAATCCTTTACCAAGATATAATGCACTAATCAGAATCGAATGTGCGCTTACTGTGGATAGTGCCTTGAAGACAATGTAATTTTACTTTGTGATGTTACATCATCCACACTTCTTATGCCTACTGGGCACATGCAACTACTAGAAAAAGAAAAAAAGAGAAGGAGAGAAAGAAAGACAAGATGAGGGAATCTGTATATTACACTTTAGGGAGCTAACATCATTTTTTTAAAATAATAATAACTAGAACTTCCATATAAATTTGGACACTAAAATTTTTATTAGTCTTCGATTTTTTTCCTTCCAATAAAATTCAGTTGTTAAGAGAAGAATTTTTGATCTGATTATGTGGCTTTTTTCCAAACATAGGAAATAAAAACCTACAATTTTGACACATTCTTATCTGCATTAACATGTCATGTAATTGGATTGCCTTGAATATCTTAGGCAAGACAATATATAGAATGTTATGATTCAATGGTTTTTTTAAGCAGAGGAGAATTTTTAAAACTTTGTGACTAGAATGGGATATCGACATTTCTAAAGCAGTGAGGATGAGGTCATTTGATAATTAGTTTCATGAATTTGAGTACAGAAGCTTTTTTTAAAATCGGTACCGGGGATCGAACTCACAACCGCGCCCTTGCAAGGCAGATGCTTACGCTGCTGAGCTAAATCCCCAGCCCCCGGGAGCTTTTTGATTTTTGATGGGGTTACATCTCAATAAACTCAACATATGGAAATTAAAAGATGGAGGGAGGGAAGATAGATGAAAAAAAGGAATGTTTAAAGAGTTATGTACATGAAACAGCTCCATACAAGGAATGTAAACATCATGTTTTGTAAACATATATTTCTAAAATATACCATAAGTCAAAATGCATTTAATACATCAGTCTTACCAAACTTTGCAGCTTAGCTTAGCCCCCTTTAAACATTCTAAGAACACTTACATTAACTTGAAGTTGAGCAAAATAGGCCAACACTTCACAAAACCAGTCTTATAATGAAATATTGAATGTGTAATGTAACTTATTAACTTTTTATTAAAAATGAAAATCAAAATGGCTATGTCAGTACAGGAGTCAGAGATGGACATTCTGGACACATGATGAGATGCAAAAGTGCACAATATAATGTCCCCAGACCACTGAGAACACTGTATATTACTTGCTTACCCTTGTGATTTTGTGACTGTCAAGGGCTTGGACTTTATGCCATTGCCCATCATGAAAAGAAAACATGGTACTAAACATCTCTGCTCCAGGAAAAGTCAAACTCGATTCAGAGTCTGGTTTCTACTACATGCATATAACTTCTGTAGTAAGTAAAAGATCATCAGTTTTCATCTGTGCTGAAAGTTAATTCTTAGTAACTTGAAAAGAAATCATGTTTGTAAGAATAATTTAAATGGTAATTTCTAGAAGAGACTATAATATTAGTGTTGATTAACATATCTTTGCTGAGATAACAAATATGAAGTTCTAGTTCTTACTGGATAATTATGAAGTACAGCATATTAAGAGTGGCATCTCTCTTTCTACCTGAATTCTAAAGGCAAAGTTTTGTCTCAATCTGTGATATGTGGTCTATGTTTGCCTAGGACTATGAGACAGGAACTTTTAGATCTTGGGATGCATCAATGAACAAAATGATGAAGAATTTTTCCTTTGTTTTTATTGTGATACTAGGGATAGATTCCAGACCCTTCACATTAAACTACATTTCTAGACTTTTTTTGTTTTGTATTTTGAGATATGGTCTCAATAAATCACCAAGTTGTTCAGGCTGGGTTTTAGTTTGTGATTCTCCTGCCTTCGCTTCCCATGCTGAGATTATAGGTGTGTATCCCCAGACCTGGTTAGATTTCTGCTCTTAAGGTAATATCCCAGCTGGGAGGCACGAATCACTGAGCAGTATGAGTGCTAACTAAATGTATAGTTTCCTATGATGTGTGCAGGAAAATAAAGAATAAGAAGAGTAGATGAGGAGGACCAGGAGCTCCAAGGAAGAGAGTGTGAAAGCCATTTTATCTAGGATATTTAGCTTAAAGTTGCAAAAAGACATTTGATAAAGGACTGAAGGAAAAGATGCTCAGGAAAAAGCTTTCCCAGTCAGAGGAGCAAGCCAATTCAGCCCATCTAAAAGCAAAGAGTCAGTGTGGTTTTGGAAGGGCCAGAAGGTTAGTATGTGTGTAGCCACGTGCTTGTAACTAGAGAGGGCTGGAAACCTCAGGGTATGCTGGAGCCCAATCCTGAGCTTTGGAATTCTTTATAGAAAAATTCAGTTTTCCTGGGAATGAAAAGAGGAAGTATGTGAATGTCTGGAGTGGGTGCATAGCATAATCTGAGATATGCTTTAAAAGACTGACTTGGTTTTCTATGAAAAATGGGCTACAGAGATGGGAAGAATAGCTGTGAGTAGATGACTGCTGTAATCTGATCCGTAGACAATGCTGGCTTTCATTAGTGGGAAACATGTCAGCTGGTTACATGCATAGTATGCATATTCTACTTATGTTTTGAAAATTGCACTAACTATCCTTTAAAAGTTTGCATCTGGGTTAATTTTCTATTGCTGAGCCAAAATATCTGACATCCAAAAGGAAGGAAAGAAAGGTTTATTTAGCTCCCAGTTTGTGGAGGTTTCAGTCCATAATCAGCTGGCTCCTGTGAAGAGTGGTTCATGGTAGAGGAGCAACAGTTCATGGCACTAGAAAACCACAAAAGCAACAAGAGCAAAAAGGGTGGAGCACACCAGGAGACTTTTTCTGTCCCTTATATTGTATGTAGACCATGCTCACTTGGTTGGAGCCCTCACACCCATAATACCAGCATTAGACAATAAATCAGTCACAAACTCTAAAAGCTCACCTCCATGACTGAATGAGGCTTTGGGAAGACACTTAGACCAAAAACATAACAGTTTGTCTTTGATTAGTTGAAGTTGCATAGAAAGAAAAGATTAAGGATGAACTCTAATATGTAGGATTAAACAGCTAGGTGCATGAACTGAATTTCCAACCACTGATTTATGAAGATTGCTATGAAGAATTATGAAAACTAAATAGTCATTTACTTGGGATTGTGCTGAATTTCAGATTCCTCTGAAGAGGTGTCATCTGTGAGTCAGATACATGAGCTGGATAAGTGTAAGACATCTAGGCAGGATGTAAAATTTGAAGGCATCACCATAGAGAAAATTCATAAAGACATGAAACTGCATTAAATGGAAATAATATATGAATAAGGAAAGACAAAAGACATAACATGTTGGACTACAATATTAAGAAGCAAATTATCAGAGAAAATATCATTAAATGAACTGAAAAGAAATAACTAGTGAAGCAGAAATAAAAGTAGGGAGTATTATGTTCTAGAAGCAAGTAACAGCAGTGTACCAAGGAGGAAGACATAATTAACTGTGTCTATTCCTATTTTTAACTTAAACAAATGAGTACTAAGAATTGCTCATTGAAAGGTCATCTTGGTAAAAGCATTTTTTGAGGAGTAGATTTAAACATACTAGAAAAGGAATTGAAAATCAAGGATATAGTTTCTATTCAAATGTTTATTACAAAGAAATCAGAAATGAGGGTCAATGTCAGCTACTAAGGGTATAATATAAAGCAAAAACCTTAGGGTTCCTTTCATAAAGAAGAAAATAAGTTAATAGCACATTGTATATTAATAGCAATGATCCAGTAGAAGCAAAGCTTGATGATGGAGAGAGAACCAGAGTTGCTGGACTGCAAAACCAAGAAGTGCTCAGACCTGGCAAGCAAGGGAGCAGCGGCCTTTGAAAATGAGCATAAATATCTCATTAACAATCAGAGTCTTACAGATAGGTGGCTGTGTCCTGTGGTGAGAAATTATCTTTTGATTGCATTGGTCGTCCCCATTAAAATCAGCACCAGGTTGTCAGCTGAGAGTGAAATGAGTGAAGAGGTGCTGAGGTCCCAGAAGTGACAATGTTATTTAAATGGTTGCAATGAAGGAGAGTAAATACACTTGAAATTCAAAATGTCATTTGCAGATAGCACCAAAAGTTCACAGGGATCCCTGACCACTATTGTTTACAGGAAGACCTGTCAGGCTGACTCTGTTTTTCTACAGCCACTTCAATATCACTGAAGCAGTCTGTCTCTGAATAGACACATCATTTCCGAGTATGTAGAACAGAAACATGAGGCATGTGTAAGGAAAGGGTTTTAAAGATTGACCTGAATTTTAAATCAGATTCTGTACCTTCAGAGTAATGAAGATCAATGTATTTGCAGGTGAGTTAGTCAATAGTATAGTCTGGTTTTTGTTGTTGTTGTATCTGTAATAAAATTTGTTTTGTTAGAAGCAACATACCAGCTGAAATTAGTGGGAAAGACAGCTGGTTAGCCTATGGTTAGAGATTCTTTGATGTTTATAAGGAATAGAGATTCCTAGAATATAGTCATGGAAGTGAGATGTGAGAGGACAAGAATGGTATAGGAAAGATGTGAGAGGACAGAGGTAGCAAAATTCAGCTACATGATAATGGAAGTCACCCAAAGTCCTGTGAGACACTTACAAAGGCCATACTTTATACTCCTTCCCTCGAATATGCCCGACCTTTCTTACTCTACTCAGTTGAAAATGCTGCGCTATTCATTGCCATTGGTAGTAGCTGAAGAAAAACACACAATCAGGCTGTTCTCACCTTAGAAAATCATTGTTTTTGTTCTGTGTGGTCATTTAGCACTGTCTGGAAATCCTACAATGGGATTCAAGGTTTGATTTAATTTGAGAAAACCACTTGGATCTGAGCTAAAATTATAAATAAAAGGAAATGACACAAGCATAAATAGAGGACAGTAAAAATGCAAGATGTTGGAGATATACTGGAAGGAGGGTGAGCATTCTCAAAGCCGTCAGGAGAAGCTAGGAAGTTCCTACCTCACTCATGGCCTGGAGAAACAAATGGTTAATAAGAAGGCAGCCAACTTCCTGAGAAGGCTTCAAGGAAAGCAGCTTCCTCAGAGAAATGGAACAAACCAAAAAGAATGCATTCACAGAATTGGATAGGTCTGGGGTTTTGCTGCCGATGGCTGTCAAATGCCTGAACATACGGAGAGTTTAAAGGCTGGGGAGAGGTGAAGGAAGGTACAGAACACAGCTATGCAGACACTCGGGGGACATAAGCACAAGTGATTTGTGGCAATCTGGGGGCTTGATGTTCCTTCAGAGCTGCCTTGATTTTGTATAAAGTTGTCACAAATTCAAGGCAAACAGTGTTGTGAGACTCACTGGGGGACGGGATTAGTGTTCGAGGCCTCATTGATGATGAGGATATGGACGCAGATGGCCCATGATGTGGAGGACACGGTCCATGGTGACGGAGAGAGGTGCTTTCTGGGAAACATGGCTTTGATTCCGGTGGGGCTCATTTCCTGACTTATTTTGGGGAAGGTAAATTCTCTGTCTCCGTAATTGTTCTTCAGGTCGTGTTTTGATAGAAACGAAATTTTAGGAAGCCAAATTATGCTAAATGTATTTTTATTCATTTTACATAGCAAGCGTAAATGTTTTAGTGGTTCTGTCAGAAGTAATACATTCAGGTGAAACCATCATACAACAGATTCCAATTTCAAGTTTTGGAGAACAAAAATATAGAAATATAGAAATCATTTATTATTTTATAAATAAATGTCTACCGCTAAGTTTTGTTACATTTTTAAAAATCAAATATAGTATTTTAATAATATAATTTATTAGGTTTTCCTGTTGTTTTAAGGTATTTGTTTTTAGTCAATTTGTGATATAAATTGTTAAAATAAACAAATTAATTTCATAGGGTATGGAATGTAATAGAATTCCAGTAACCAAGAGTTTATTTGAGTAGCAAAGTTTTCAAAATCAGAGATAATTTATTTAATATTTTGCTTACTACATTATATAATTATTAAGCTGGGTAAAATTTTTGCATTTATTCAAAGTTAATAATGCATTGTATAATAAGCAGATGAATAATATATGCATCTTGTGTAACAATTTCTTAGAAAATTTGGAGGGAGTACAGTTTTTGAATGCCTGGTTACCAAAGCTCTTTTTCATGTTTTGGTGAGAACAGAAACCCATACTCTACTAATGAAACTGAAAAAGTCTCCAAACAGGTCATGAGACTTGCAGCTAGAGTGATGTGCTGTGATCTGAACTTGGCTGAGTAATTTTTCAATTCCAGAACTGGAATGTGGAGAAAATCATAAGAGAAAAAGCAAAGAGAGAGGGATGAAGGAAGAGACAAGGAGATTTTTCAAATGCATTGAGTAATAGACACTGGAAATTTCAGTGTCAGTATCAAGTATCTGTTGTCTAAGAGTAGTGCCAACCATTGTTTTTTTTTTTTTTTTTTTGCACTCATGTTCAAACTCACAACCTCATGCTTGCCAAGCAGGTGCTTATACCAATGAGCTAAATCCCCGGCAAGTGTCTGCTGTCCAGGTATGCAGGTTGGAACCCAGTATCTGAGCCATGGTGCCAGACCAGCACCAGAACAGATCATGGCTGCAGAAAGCCGTCACTTGCACAGTGTTGGAGAGAATGTTCTAATAAGTATCTTACATGGCATAATTTCCGCAGTGATCGCAAACATTTAGCCATGTATGTCTTCATTTTCTGAGCCAAATTTCCCCACTTTGCCAGTAATTCAGCCTTACTTGATATCCTGATATTAAACAAAAACAAAAAACCCCCAGCAAAATGCGTTGGTACAATGCATAAAGATCCTATTTAATAAAAAGACATTGGACAAAGTGCTGGATTCTCCCTTTGCTTCTTGGAATATACACTCCATCTTTTTCTACTTTGCTTTTGCTGGAAAACTGCTTTTTCATAGAAAACAGCATGGATAGGGTCTTTGAGCTTCTTGTGGTACACTCCAGGTAGGCACTAGTGAAAAACTGAGCCACAGAAACGGGAGACAATTGCTCCTAGCTTTGCTCTCCGGAAGCTACAGACCTTCGATGATTGGATTTACTTATCAAGTGCCACAGTGTTTTACACAAGAGCCTACTTAAGGAGGTCCCTAGTGATAGTATGATGATTTCTAGGGATGCTGAAATGAAGGGTCACAAACTGGGTGGCTTGAAACAGAGGATATTTGTTTTCCTTCAGTTCTATGAGAAGTCAGAGATCCAGATAGCAAGGTTTTGGCCCTTCTGGAGAGCTCCAAGACAGTCATGCATGTTTCCAGAATCCTCAGTGGGCTTTAACTTGCAGAATTCAGTTTCTGCTTCAGCTTCTGTGTTTCTCTTTGAAAAGGGCGCCAGACGCACAGGATTAAAAGCATCCTCTAATCCAGTTAGGACTCTAACTAATTACGTGCATAGTGGGTATGTTTCCAAGCAAAGTCGCAGTTTGAGACTTGGTGAAGGACATGGATTTGAGTAAGAGGATAGTCTCCAGCCCTGTACAGATGGTAATAGCTTTCTTACTCCTACTGGCTTCACTTATCATGCTCACAACTTTGAAAATGCTTCTTTAATGTACTTTTCTCAATTGCTGTAATGAAAGATTCCGTATCTAGTTGGGACCCAGATGACTACAGACACCTGGTGCTAATGCTTGAAGAATTTAAGAGCTGAGGGTGGGACTTTTGTACTCAAGGGTAGATATGTTGCATTTAGTAAACAGACACTCTAGGAAAGAAAAGAATGAATCCTTCGCTCTTGTTGAGATGAAATACCCAACACCCAAAGTTAAAAGGAGAAAGGTTTATTTAGCTCACAGTGTGGAGATTCCAGTCCATACATGACCAACTCCCAGCAAAGGTTGCATCTCGGAAAAGAAACAGCTTATGGTGGGGAGAATGTAGCAAAGCAACAGAGAAGGGAAAAACAATCCTTTTTCTGTATCTTACACTGTATCCAGGTTGCTGGGATTAGGGCGGTGCCAAACTAATCAGTGGACTGATTTAGTAATCACTTACCCTTAATCATAGATCCTTAATCCTAGCCTTGCACCGTGAATCAATCACACACTCTCGATTCAGGAACCTCAGAAAAAGTCCCACCTATGACAGCATGAGGCTTTGGGGAGATATCTATATAACTCTCATAACCTTAAACCCTCAATCATGTTACAGACCAAAACCAAGGACTTTTCTACAACTATCGAAATTTCTAAGATCCTTTAAAAGCAAACTCAAATATTGATTTTACAAGTGGCTGGATATAGTATCATTTCAATTCACAGTCTTGCAAGGTCTCTTATAAAAATTTAATGCATTGATCATTAAGGCATGAGGGTCTGAAGATTGAAAATGGTGACATATAGGAAGATGAGAGGACTCAGAGAAATGACAGTCATCACTACATTGGGCCTCCTGTGCTAGGCCAAGCATGAGAGACATGATAAAGGGCTTTGTTATAGCTTAAATATGAAATGTTCTCCAGAAGTCTCGTGTGTGGAAGATGATTGGGTCATCAGGGCAGCACGCTTGTCAGTGGGTTTATCCCTTGATGAATTCATTGTTGAATGTGGTTTTAGGAGGCGGGACTTGGTGAGGCCGATCACTGAGGATATGAATTTAAGGGCTGTGTGTCCCTCCCCGGTTCCTTTCTTCTCTCTCTGCTTCCTGGATGCTGTGGGGAGAGGAGTTGTCCTCTGCTGAGACTTTCTGTGATGCTGTCTGCCTTGGCGCCCACTAACCAGGGACTGATTCTCTGAAAACCATGACTGTAGATGAGCTATTCGGTTAAATTTTGGATGTCAGACACTTTGTTTCAAGCACGGGAAACTGGCAAATATAGGCTTACATCAAAGAGAGAAGACTTTAATTATAGAATAGGGAGCTCTTATTTGTGTAAGAACATTTAATACATATTTTAGATTCTCTATGTGTTAAATTAAGTCATTGAGAAAGTTCTATTTTCACGTTAAAACACAATTCATGCTAAAATAAAAATAACTCAAAGACTTTTGAGCACCAGAATCCTGGAAGGTTTTATTATGATGCAATATAATCTTCCCTTCTTAATTATGCTCCCTGAGGTGACCCAGAAAATTCTCCCTTTTCATGATTTTATAAGCCCTTTGGTACAGATCGGTACATTCTTAGGAAAGTAGCTGATCTGTGACCTCTAGAACTTGCTGACACCGGTTGCTACGCTGCCATTCAATTGTGTTCTTATATAAATCCTGGGTTGGGTTACCAGAAACATGTGCACATGTTTTTATATTAAACAGTACTGCCTGAGTGATATCATAATAGTTTTCCTTATAGAAGTTTAGGTCATGGTTAATTGATAGTTGGTTTGCTGGAATAGGTGTTGGCTAACTACTAAACTTCTATAATGTTTATAGAATTATCCCAAGCCATAGGCCTGGGAAATAGATTAGATCTATCAAACAGAGAACTGTATTTTCTGATTATTTCACAGTTTGATTTTGTTCAAAACCCCACAGCTCCTAGAAGGAATGGTAGTTTAGCACCTGGGAGTCTGTATTTACCAACGACATTGTTTAGGATGTTAAAATAGGAGGGTCTAGTATATAGTACCCTCTACACAAAAAATTCTGAAGTAATTGGATGACAGACATGGAGACTATCAGAATAACCAAGAAAACAGCAAGTTTACTACTGAAAGGGGTATAGATTTTAACTATGAGCAATTGGGATTTTTAGTGTTGAAATTTGGAGTGCTATAGGTTTCTTACAGAGACATAGAAAGTACTCACCTGTAACTGTATCCCAGCTTCATGTGTCTCTGTGTGTAAATGTTTGGCTGGAGAGAGAAGAGACCCTTGCTCATAGCTCTAACTTTAAAAGAATAAAGAAGCTGAACCTACAGTTCTAAAGTCTTTATTCCAATCTAAAACTTAAGTATGTTTTCTCTTTGCACTGTGTTCTGAGTGATCCACTGTGTGTTGTTTGTGCTGTGGAGACTTCAAGCGCCTTGGTATTCTCTCTCAGTATCCCAGGGTAAACAGGCTATTTTTCCAATGCTTCAGTTGAGTGGCAATTCATGATGATTGCACAGCTATTGCATCTGTTTCACTAATGAATCTGAAGTCCAGGGAGAGTTAGCTGGTGAAGTCTGGGCACACATACACCTATTAATCAGTTTATTATCCTAATTTCCTAATTCTTTTCCTCTTCATTGCCTGCACAATCTTGAATTCTTTTGCCCTATAGAGTCACCATCACCCTGTTTTTTATTCAGCACATGGCAGACAGCTGCTCCAAAAAGTCCTGTCACCAGTTGGGAACATTGTACCAGTAAAATACCCTTCTACACTTTGAGCCGTTACAGTCATGCAGTATTCATTATAATGCAGTATGTATTTTCCAAATATCTTTAACACATAAATAAATTGTGGTTACCTGAGTAATACTGGTCCCTAATTGAAAGCTGGTAAAGCAATAGAGCAGGTATAACTGAATGATCATGTACTAACACTTATTTATTTGCTTATATATTTTCCATTTATTTAGAACATTTTTATTACTTTCTTTACTCCCCCCTGATTACAGAAAGTAAATCATAAGTTTGCATTATCATTGGTGCCATAGTTTCTGATTATTAAATTTTCTCATTATGGTAGAACGAAAGAATGAAAAGGCAAAAAGCACCTAAAAATTTTGATCATGGAATTAATTAATTAATGGAAAAAAGAATGGATTAAGATAAGCTTAGCTTGCAAAAGAATTTTTAAAATTTTTAGGGATAGATGATTTACTTCATTCAAATTGACTTTTTCAAACTTCAGACCAAAATTATAATCAACAGATATGTTTCAACACTAGAAAGCTATGGGGAGTGATGTAATGGATACTTTGAAGTTTCCTTGTTTGGTTTTTCATCTGTCGTCTGAATATGCTTGGTGTGTTTGGTCTCTGCCTGCATGGAGATCTTTAAAGATAAAAAGCACCTGAGAGAGCTTAAGAAAAAAGTTATTTTTGCTTTTTTTGCTGAGGGATGGACTATGGCCAAGTTACCTAAGATGGGCCATTTCTGTCCTCTTAACTAATACTTTGAATTGTGAACACAGGCAAACATTAACAGCTATGCATTCAGAATTCATTCTATTACTTGGAAGAAAAATATCATATCTGTTATCCAGCAGCAGTGGTTACTGAGTACTACAAGAAGCAATTGGCAGATGGATTTAAGCAGAGTGATGGCAGGGTACTCATCAGAAAGGGGATTTGGGAAGTGATTACTCAGGAGTGGGAGGCCAGTGGGAGACAAAGGTGTCCTGTCCAGGTACTGTCATGCAGATTTCACCTTTACTTCATTTGCTCAAGTGTCACCTCTTAAGAGGCATTTTATTATTTTATTTAAAAATCTAGCTTTCTCCAATCCTACAAACAGAATTATTTTGCATATTTGTTTCATAGAAACCTATTTGCATATTAATAGTATATATGAGTTTGACTATTTGGGTCTTCCCTGAAAAACTATCAGTTCTATGAAGATGTTGATCACTTCTGTATTATTCAAGGTTTACCATCACTGCATCATCAAAATGTACTTAAAATGTAGTAACTGAGAATGAAATATTCATCATTAGTCAGTGAATAAGTTTAAATTTTCCTTTAGGAACCTAGAAAGAGCAGAAATCAACTAGACTGACATTGAATGCACATTCGTTTTTCAAACTGTACTCTTTTTATTATTGTATATTTGTCATACATACTGATCACGCTCTTCATAAACAACTTGACTGTGCTTTCTTAATCTGGTATTTCCTGGTTCCTTCAAAAGTTCTCATAAATAAGATCTGCTGAGAAATGACGGGGCTGTAGTCTCCTGAGAAATCACAATAATTATATTCCATCATGAATGAGTCAGCTCTATAATTGAACTAGGCATGTAGTGATGCATTAAAAATAGTTATTTCTTCTCGTAATTTATGTATTACCCTAGACAATGTGATAATACAGAGACTCATTGCATGAAGGTCCATTGTCTGGTGACGAATACAGTTTGTATTCACATAATTAAGTTACATAGAGATGAGTATTAAGAAAAATATCAAAATGTATAAGACAAGACACTGTTCTTATGGGAAAAGAGAAAGGAATATGAATTAGGAAAGATTTTACAGAAGTTAACACAGGAATAAACTTGAATAGAAAGTTGCAGATAAGAAATAAAAGACTAGGAAATGACAAGGTATGTCATCAAAATACGATAACCACAGAGAAGATCAAGTAATTTAGCATGGCCAGAATTCTGGACAAAATGAATGACACCAAAAGCAGATATTACTTTATCAAAGTATTTTCATTTTTCCTAATAACTATGGTGAGTTATTAAAGAATTTTAGCAATATTTGTTTAGATTTCCCTCTTAAAATGCCTTTATTTGCGATGAAGAAAGTGATTCTGGAATCATTTACACAAGAAATTCGAAGGAATAATTGCATCTATTGATTACAGATAAGGGATTACAACAGTCTCTACTAAAAATACTTGTGAAATTTGAGAAAAGGAGTGATTAATGCAATTTTGTAGTCATGTTGTTATAAGTTTGAAAGCATCTGAATGAAGAGGAAAGAGCAGTGATACCACAGACAGCTCAGTCCAGATACTACACTGCTTAATGAAAGTTGGAATATCAGGTAAAATACTGACCAGAACTCAGATTATCCCAGAAGTGTAACTGTATGTATTCAAGGGAAGGGAAGCCTAATAGTTTGGTCATCTCTCCAGAGCTGTAATCCTTGTAGCTCATTCAGAGTCTGCTCTTGGAACACGGAGATTTTCTTATCTCGTTACCCTGATTTTCATACTTTACTTGAGATTAGATACCTTTTAATATAATTGTGGAAGGAGTTGACATTTGTCTTTTTTGATAGCATGTTAGAAATATCAGTCCTGGAGTATCTATTACCCATATTTGTGCATCTCTCAGAAATGCAGTAATGTAGCATTTTTCCAATCATTCATGTCTTCACTCTGTCTGATTCTCATTACACAAGGAATCTAGACAGCTGGGAGCTACTCCTCCTTCTCCTGAAATTGCCGCCTGCAGTAACAAGAGTGTGAGTCTCTGGAATAATAATTGTGAGTGCACTGCAGTCAACTGAAAAATCAAAGAACTACTGAAAGTGACAACCTTAAAATCCAATTTTATTATTCCTTGACCCATTACTATAGTAACTTTCTAAGTGTATAAAATATATTTTGGAAATACTTCAGTTCTCAGGATCTATACCCTTAAATGGAGTTTTCACACAGTTTCATGATTGATCATGATGCAGTCCAGGACCAGGAATCAGGTGGACTTCATAAATCCTCACATTTACATTAAATGCCTGGCATGTCCTGAGCCACCGCTCCAGACTTAGGGAACAATATTCCTCGTCCCCAACCCTGTGCACACTTGTGCCCCAAGTCTGACTAATTCATCATCGCTGTTACAACAGAGACAAGCAAGAATTGACTAAGAGACTTGTGTTAACTCGTTCTTAATATTGGTATGAATAAATAAATAAGCCACTAAGTAGGTAATTAAATGCAAGCAAAGATATTAGATGGAAAGACAACTCGTTTGTTAATTATTACCTAAATAAGAAAGCTGTTACATATTTCTAATTTAAATTTTGTATGCAACACTTTTGAAAAGAAAAGAAAAAAAACATTTCTCCAGGAACTGCATAAAGGAAGACAACACAAGAAACACCTTGTGTTAACTGTGTACTTGTGAGCACTGTTTTATTCCCTGGATCAAAATTTGCTCCTTTTCCATGGACAGAATTTAAAAACCATGCTTGACAATGTGTTAGAAATAGATTGTTTCCAGGAAATAACATGAAACATGTAACATTAACTAGTCTGTTAAAATGAATACACTTCTATATTGCAAGATAAAAAAAAGTAACCCCAAAATTAGCAGTTCAAAAAAAACCAAATATTTTTGGTTTGCTGTCTCCTGAGGCTCGGAAATCTGTATGTGTCTTTACTTGTCGTGCAAGGCAGAGACCTTGTGAATTTGCCGGATTGTTAGTTGGGACTCTGGTTTCATCTGAAGTCTGGTTGTCAGGGAGAAGAATCATATTAAACTCACTTCCTTGATGGTGGGCAGTCTCACACCTCACAAAGTAGGCCGCTCTGCCTCCCGTGGAAGCTGGTGTTCTCCTAGGGGCTGTGAAGCACATGAAGGCACAAGAAAGAGGGGCAGGTGGAGTCACAATGTCAAAGTCACATCTCTTCAGTTTCAATTTTGTTTTTCATACATGCTTGCAATACGCAATGTTTGCATTCCTTGTGGGGAGCTGGTACATACACAAAACAAATATAATTTTTTTCATTCCTTCGCCTTTCTGTCTCGTCCCTCTCCCTCCTCCCTTGGGCCCTTCCCTTCTGAAGAAAGATCTATCTCCCTCTATCCCATTACCTAGCTTTAATTTAGTTATTTGTATTTTGGATTTCTCATCTAAGAAAAACAATACATTATTTAAGCTTGTGTATCTGATTTGGTCACGAGGTATATTCATTTTCCTACAAATTACTCACTTTTATCCTTCTTTGTGGCAAAGTAGTACTTCATTCGGTATAAATACATTTTCCTTTCCAACCTAATTTCAGGAGTTTGCTAACTTCAGGAGTTTCCCTTCACACCAGCCATACCCAGTTTTCGGAAACAAAACACAGCCTGTCCTCAAGAAGCTGGACTAGGGTACATACACAAGGGACAGAGCTCTTCAGGGAGCTTACGGGAGTGTCCTCACATGACGTAGATTCTCACTCAATGCTTGACATTCTTTTCCTCCCATTGCCTGAGTGCTAAGAAAAGGTTTTCCAGCACTCACCGATGGTAATGTATAAATTTAATAATGAGCCAGATCACATAAAGATCAGGTCCTTTAAAAATGGCTCTAATTCCTCATTGACAGTTAATCAAGTGGTACTTTGCACAGAAAGAAAAGTAGCTAAATCTCCACCTGCTATGTATTTCAAGTCTTCAGTTGAATGCTGAAAGATGAAGCAATGTCAGATGCTAAACTCTGATTTTTTTTCCTACTGGAGCAGGTTCAGAGGTATAATAGTAAAAATGTATAACAGTAAAATTCTAGCTAGTCCTAATTATATATAGTAATGTATGCCCACTCAGTACCACACAATGACAAGAGTTACTTATGAAACTAAAATTATTAAACTGACTAACCAACTAAAAAAATACTTGTCAGTATTTCTCAGCATAGATGTTGTGACTATAATAATTTCTGGGAGTGTAATATTCTATAATTCCAAATACATAATTTCACCTGAATATACCAGTCAGAGTGTCTTGGCTGACTCACAGGTGAGAGCTGACCTGCACAGGGGACCCAGTGTGAACAGCCAGTTTGCAGTGTGCTGACCTCATGTGCCTGCAGTGAGTGCTAACTCTTCCCCTGAGGCCTGGAGGGAGGGAGGAACAGGCATGTGTCCTTCTCTGGCTGGCTACTGTGTGCTCTTTCTTAGTGAGCGTGGACACTTAAAATCCTGTAGCTGCCTGTGGCTTGTGTTGAACTCTCCTCTCCAAACTCACCTTCAACTCAGTCTCCAGCACTACTCAGGGGTCACAATCTCCTTAGGGAGATTGTGCAGCTGTGAAATCAGGTCTCTTTCAGTTCCAGGACAAACTCTGTTGCTCTATAAACCACATGAGTACTTTATCCACAAGCACACAAGTAATCAAGTGGCATAATTTGACTTAATTAATGAAACTGCTGCAGGGGTAAAGTAGGAGATGCAGTAAGTAGGGTTTCAGTAAGAAATACACTAAACGTGCCACAATTCCAGAGGGATTCAGACTGCATGGGATAAGGTAAGATTCAGGCTCTTGGATTAGGATGTTAGAAGAAATAAGAAGAATTAATACATTGAAATGTTTTTCACAGTAGGATGGTCATGACTTGTTAATGAATGAAAGTGTTTAAGAGAGCGGACTCAAGAATAATATACAGAATTAATATATAGAATTACATGCAAAATTTTAATGAAATAGTTTGAACAAGAGACTACTGCAGAAAGGGGGAAACATATTTTTTGATCTTTAAAGATTTGAGGTGCCAAATGGATACACCTGGAAATACAATGTTGAGAAATATAAGCTGGATACACAGGCTTAAACGTACTATGGTATCTATTATTTGAAAAGTCAAAGTAAAAAAAGATCAACAGAGACTGGATAGAAAGAGGCCAGGGGATGGATCTTTTGCAAAGGGAAAGGTGTCCAAGAGATCAAGGGTGGGAGGGTGTCATGGTTTATGTCAGTGGCCCCCAAGCCTCATGTAATTATGCATTTGTGATTGGTTCCTTGCCTAGTGCTTGGATTGGTGGTGTGAGTGCTACACCCGCCTAGGGGAGGAGCCAGGATATGATGTAATGGTGGGAAGAAGATGTCTCTCTCTCTCTGTTGTTGGTTTGTGCCTTGCTGTTTGCAGTGGCCATGAACGACAGCCCTGCCATGCCAGCTTGCCTTGGAGCTAACAAAATATAGACTAAAACCTCCAAGAACTGTAAAAAAATAAGCCTTTCCTTCCCTAACTTAGGGCGTCAGGCATTTTGTCTCAGTGATGAGTAAACATAACTAAGACAGAGGGGTAACTGAGAAATAAGTAAATAAAGATATACCATGTACAAAAACGTAATAGCACCAATGAGTGTAAACATTATATTTCATAAACATGAGCTAAGGTTAATAATATCAATAAGAATGAAGATGGGAAAAGGGGAATTAGAAACCAAAGGAGAATGGGCAAGAGGATTAAATAAAAAGAAAGCAAGTTGTATTATATACATGTATTTGTTCCCTAAAATGATTATAAAATGCATGTACTGTAAACATGTAGTGATTAAAAAAGGATTTAAAGTGCCTACTATAGGCCATGTATTAAGTTTTTTGCTATTGTAGGTATTTATGTGCTCAATATTTGAAAATTCAGAAAGAGCAAATGGCTAGCGATATATATAGAAAAAGCATCTATATAGATATGACATAGATATAAAGGGAAGATACGGATTTTATTTTATTATTTTATTTTATTTTATTTTATTTTATTTTATTTTACTTTGAATTAGGGTTTTGCTATGCAGTTCAGGCTGGCCAAAAACTCACTTTGTAGCCCAGGCTGGGCTCAAACTCACAGTGATCCTCCGGTTGAACCTCCCACATGCTGGGATTAAAAGCATGTGCAACCACACTCATGTAGGTATGACTGATAGAAACCACCTAGTAAGTAAGGAAAAGATTCTGTTCTCATTGGCTGACTCACAAGTTGTAGCACTCTAACACTGGTATTTCTGCATCACTCAGAAATGGTTTCTATCCATATATATCTGTGTCAGTATTACCCTCTTCTTCCACTACCCTCTCTGCTTGCCTCATACTTGGTCATTTGAATTTTCTCCTTCTTGATCAAAGCAAAGGCACTGCTTCTTTAAGAGCTCTGCTCTTCTTCCTGCCTGGACTATTTTTCCACCTCGCCTTCTCAGGCTGCACTCTTCCGCCAGGCTGCGGCCCTGAATTTCATTTCTGTTGACAATAGTAAACTCTTTTTTAATTCCAATTATACAAATTGTGTGTCAGTGGAGATTTTTCCATTAATCCTTCAATGTGCCCCTGTCATTTCCAAACAACAACGTGGCTTTCTCATCCATCTATCAGTTGTAATTTAAATTCAGCACCTGACATCCTGTAGGGATTTTCTGATAACTCTAATCTGAAGATTAGTAGAACAATGTGGTTAAGAGTGAAACAAAATTGTCAATGAAAACTACATCATCATTCATGGTTCATTAAATCACCCTAAATCCTATTGGCAAATAGAGGCTTTGGGAAGACTTATGGGACAGCCAAAAGCACCTTAATTATTGAAATCTCAGATTGAGAGCATTCTAGGTGCAAACAGCATTAAGCCTGGATTGTTGGTGCATTTACATATTGCACTATTGTCATTCACTGGGATGAACAAAATATTCCCTTTTCATGAACATTTCAAATTTTATAGGATAGCTAAATTGTTTAAAAATTTTAATACATGTAAACATGAAAATTATGCATATTATGTAATACTTCAAACACTTGAACAGAGCATAGAGTCGTTGTTCTCAGAGCCTCTGGTAACTCTACATGGAGATTCCACATGCGGTTGTCATGAAAAAATTACTGACATTAGGACAAATGTATCAGGCTTTATACAAGCACCACTGTTTGTGTTCTGATAGCTGCTGTTGGGAAAATACAACTTTGTTACAGTAATGATTTCAGCGATGATACAATGCTTCCTATCTGCGCTGTTACAAGACCCTATCAGCTTGTCGATAATGAACATTGGGACTGGGGACAGAGACAACGACACAGACTGATTTTATTCTGTTTTTAATTGTTTAAACTTGTCATCATATAGTCACGAGGAAAGAGCTACTATATTTGAAAGGATAATTTTAGATATTTTTGAATAATATAAAATTCTTCACAAGCCTGTACTTCCATTTATTCATGTGATTTATTATTAATATTGAAGAAATCAAAACTTTTAAAAGTTTACTTTGCTCTTACAAAAAAAAATTGGCAAAGTTTTAGTTTTTAAGAATTCTTTTCAGATTTTAAATCCAAGTTTTTTGACTCTCTTTGGAGTTAATTTTATCATATATATGATATATATGCCATACATATAACTATACATGAAACTATACCTATATATTATATAATAAAGTATAATTTTTAATTCCATATATATATATATATATATATATATATATATATAGAGAGAGAGAGAGAGAGAGAGAGAATATACTAATATATCAGGGTGTTTTTTCAGTTAGCAGGTGATGAAAAAAGCACATCTTTGAAAAAAAGCAAATACATGCATTTTGTTTAATATAAAGTCATGATTAAAACAAGAAAAAAACCAGTTATCTCAAAGTTTACACAGGTAAAATGAAACAGACTAAATAATTTCCTTCAGAGGACTATGTAGACAAATCAATTGGACCTCAAAGGACTATGTAAAAAATCTAAGAAGAGGATAAATAATATATAAAATTAAGGGAGAATCAAAAGTTCCTCCTCATTTTCCCAGGTAAATTTTGAGTACTCAATAATTTTGCAAGGGAAATCCTAAGGTTTTCTGCTTAAAAATGGCACTGTATACATGATAAAATACAGTAACATAAAAATACAGTAAACATTTTAAAAAATATTTCTAAAAATATATGTTATGTAAAATCTAAGAAGAGACCACACAGGATTGCTCACTAGTTTTAAATAAGGGAATTTTTCTAAAATCACATGGATAAACAGAATGGCTATATTGCTAAAAATTTCATCTTGATTCCAGATAGTTTGGGAAAAATATTTGAAACATAATTGATAACAAAAGTAACTTCTAAATGCAGAACCCAGTGGATTATTCTAAGTCTTAAAAAACAAGAACACTTTTATAGTTTTGAATTTTTGTATTTAACTATATATTTTAGTCTTAGATGATTATACTCACTTGTGAAGTACCAGTAGATGTTTTTAACTATAGAAATAACTGCACATGCATAGTTAGAATTGTACTTTAGAGCAAATGTAAACAAAAATAACTATTAATGAAATAGATGAGAAAACAGAAATAATCTCAGAAATTATCTTTGACGTCTCACTAAGAGAAATGTGTTAAATAATCAGGACAAGAGCAATCTAGTGCCTGCCATGCCTGCGAGCTCCTGGAATGCTGTTGGTTTTCCTGAATTCCTTTACAAGCCAGAATAATTGTGAGCAGCACTTGCTCACATTCTCTCTGGTTCAAGCTTTCCATGCAAGAATGGCAACCTCTCCTGAGAAATACCAGCAAAAGTTTCGCAGTTCTCCATTTGTTTGGAAGGACTGTGTCTCAGCCTGAATTTATTCCAACAACTCAGGGAGATATGATGCAGCTCAGTATCATGCTGAATTCTCAACCAGACATCAGGCAGCCTCTGAGGTGACTGGACAAGGGGCGAATCCGCTGGGCACCACAGAGGTAACGGCTATGGATACAGGAAGTACCCAGTGTTTTTGAGCAGGTGCATCAAGCCTCAGTGTTTCTTAAATGCCCATCTAAGTCTGAGACAGGTTGACAATTGAAAGTGGACTGCTTAATTAAACAGAGGCAGCGCTCTGCCAGCAGGCGTGGTGCCCAGGAGGTCTGCAGCATCACCCAAAGAAGCTACGCACCGCAGGGATACACGGAATCCTCCAGGAGGCCGGGACGTTTGAGATATTGTTTTGCTTTCATTTTCAGTTTGTTTTTGTATTAGGCTTCTCTAGGAGAACAAAATCAATAGGAAATATATGAAAAA
>PVJX010025686.1:0-26660 GCA_004027295.1 Dolichotis patagonum | reverse complement strand
TAGAAGTCCTACCATGCTTTTTTTTTGTTCTATTACCATTGGTTCTGTCTACCACATTGTGTCTCATTGGAATTTGAATATGTGTGATAGTTCAAACAAATTTTTTTCTTTTTTATCAAAAATGAGATATTATAATACCCATTGATCATTTTCTGTTATTCGGTTCAGAAAGCCCTGGAATTCTTTCACTGTATGCATGACTTTATACTATTGTGTTATGTTTGATATTATTGTATTTGAAACTATGCTCAACTACAGCAGAGTAAGAGATATGGCGTTAGATACTGTTGATGTCCAGTTGACTTAATGTAAAGTACTGTGTTGCCTATGTTGTCCTCTTCTGATCTGCTCTGTACTGCCCCCTTTTGTTTTATTCTCTTTTAAATTAAAAAAAAAGTCAAAGAAAATTAATGTTGAGTAGAAACAGCAAGCTCAAATCTAAAAAGTAAAAGCTAAAGTAAAATCTAAAAAATAAAGCTTCCAAACAAGTCACCTGCACATGTGCCTATTAATACACTGCTCTGCTGTAACAGCGGTAACAGCATAATGCTTTTTTTTCATTTTTCTTACCAGCTTATAGACTGCGTAAAGCTAGGGTGGACAAGGGTCAAATCCAGTCTCTCCCAGGGCACAGGGCAGGGAGCAGGCTCAGCAGGAGCTTCCATGGTAGTGATAATATTCTAAGAAACTAGCACACGGATAGGTGATTGAGTTTTTCAATTTAGCCCTGGTCAAGTCTGTGTTTCCATAAATATACCAAATTTTATTACGTATACACCTTGCAAATGTTTACCTCACATACACATCACTTGCTACGTATAATACTATACATTCTTACTTTAGTCCAGTTTCCTGGCTGAGCGTGTGTAATATTCTGTTCACTCACAGATGACATGGGGTCAAGGAAATCACCTGTGTTTATCTGGTGGCAAATCACTCCCTGAGATTTTCTTTTTTAGCCTCAAAAATAGAGAAAAAAGATATCCTTACTTCATCTCAAACACAAAATAAGAAAATGGATGCAATCAAAATGTTAGACACACAAAACAACCCATTATACACATGTAATGAAGATTTTTAAAAATACTATAAAGATAATTAGTAATGAAGTTTTATTTCTCGGTGTACTTTTCAAAGACAGCCATATCTTAGGCAAATATTCTTTCATTTACCAAGTCTTTTTCTCAGCCTGTCAAATTATATCCTTTCTTCTTCTTTTTCCTTTTTTAAGATAGGGTCTTGCTACCCAGCTCAGGCTGGCCTCAAACTCCAGGCAAAAGCAATCCTCCTGCCTCAGCCTCCCAAGAGCTGCAATTACAGGAACACACCACCACACCCAGAGCTCTCTTTTATTTTGAGGGATGCAGTCAAAGTGTCATTCCCCCTCACCCCAGGAAACAATCCAAATGGCCTCTGACTAAAATACGCTTTTTACAATGATGAAAAGTGACTTTCAGGATTTGTTTGGACGTGCAAGCATTTGTACAGTACACTTTATGCTTTTGAAGCGCATGACAAAGCACCTCATTTAACCTTTAAAGCCTTCCCTTAGGAGAGGTGGCTCAGCAATGCGAGGTGACTTGCCCTAATTGTTAATAAGTAGCTACACAGGGCCGGAACTCATGTCTTCTGACAGCTCTGGGTGCTCTGCGAGAAAGCGGCTCCTCCCTTGCCCCCCATGCCCACGGCTCCGTCCCCGGGCATCGCTCACCCTAGGAGGGAGGCTTCCCCCTCCAGGGAGGCCCACAGGGCTGCAGCGGACCCCCCGGCAGGGCTGTGCCTGCTGCAGCCCAGTGGCCCCAGGCGACTTCTCCTCCACCACCAGGCAGCACAGGCACCTTAGGGTGCCAGGAGGGCTTTCTCCAGGAACCCGCAGCTCTACCACCACTCCTTGAAAATCAGTGTCTGCGGGTCACAGAACTACGGTTTCTTACACTCGACTTTATAGTGTTTAGCACAGCCCCTGACACTGAAGATGCTGAGGAAGTGTGCAAGGGACGGCTGTGTGGGCAAGGCAGGAACCCTTCTGCCCACTCTAAACTTCGTACCTTTTCCACAAGCCCACTTCTCAAGTTATTTTAAACACTATTTATTCACTTAGTGAGGCACAGGGGTGAGAAAGATTAGGGAAACAAGAAACCCTTAACGAAACGGACTTTACAAAAGGTAATGCTGGTGTGACTATCAAGGACACAAAAATTGCTGAACGCTGGACTTACAACCTTTGCTAGTCAGAGAATTACGCTTCTCCTGGTGATTTTTACACCAGGTATTATAAGAAAGAAGATAAATGTGTTTACTGTCTCACTGACACAGCTGAGGGCGCACAGCGGTGGCTGGACAAACAGGAAGGAGGTGTGAGCAAACTACAGCTCCCCGCTTTCTACCGCACTAAAACTGAGAATGCTCAGCGCCCACGGCCAGCTCCTGAGCCCACCATTCCACTGCTGACCACATGGCACCGATTTAACACACGCCTCTGGGTGAGGCTGAGAGGAGAAAAGCTATTCTCAGTTGGCTGTGTAGTAGGTTTTGTAAATTCATCTGAAAGCTGACAGTATTTTAAATACATCATCCTTTGAAGTTCTAAGAATTTCTAAGAAAATAAATTACCCAAGTAAATAATTCTGTGAAGTAGGAACCCGCTGATGATAGCTTTGAGTCTCACCTGCCTCTTAGAAGGAATGGTGTGTAATAAAACACACAGTTCCCCCAGGGACACACTGGGACAGGCCCTCTGGCAGTGGGCAATGGGCTGCGTTCAGGTTTGTTTCCTTTTTTAAAGGCCAGTAATAAAGTGTCATTATCTTGGGAAACAAAGCATCACCTTTTATTTCAGGACTAGAAAATCAAGCAGCTGACTGTCAACCGCAAATCACGGGTCTCTTTCACAACGGGACACAGAGCTGCGGCAAAGAGCAAAGGTGACCAACTAAGGTCAGATAAGATGTCTGCTAGCACGGTCAGCATACAGAAGCTGAATCAAAGCCATAACCCACTGGATATATTTTAAATACGCAAGCTTGTGAATCCAAGTGTTAAACAGAAAACATAAGGTGCAAAAAATAAATTTGTCCTTGTAAGGATATAAATTACGTTTCATTTTGTTATGTAATTCTCCCCCCAAAGATTACTTTCTAGGTTTTTTCCTATTTTTTGAAGTTACACAAAACAAATTCACTTTCTGGTCAAAACCAAGTTCAAGACATTTTCACTGGTTTATGCATACGTACGTGCTCCTAGAACATACAGTCAAGAGCTACACGAGCTTTGATTACTTGAAATGTAGCATTTACATTACTTTTCTATTAAGTTCACGGGTACCTTTTAGATATGCATCATGTTCACAATCATCATAGGGAATTTGTACCTGTACATGATACATCTTGACTCCTATAAACCCCCTATTTATTAAATGAAACCATAATTACTCAGGTTTTTTAAAAAGTGTTACTTCTCTTCTACCTTGTACTTTTTAAAATATCATTTGGTGTCTTCTCAGAGGAGATATATATTTATTTTGGATTTCAGAAAATACCTCATTTAATTTCAAACTCCAGATTTCTCCCAAAAGGAAAAAGTAACATGCAAACAGAACTTATGACAGGGTTATATTCTGAAAATCCCATAAGCTGAAAATACTGTAAATCAAGAACTTGCTGGAAACACCTAAGCTACTAACATCACTGCTTCCCAACAGGGTGCCCTGCAGGGCATAGCTGCCCCCTGCATGGTCACCGGGCCCTGGCCACTGCCCAGCACCAAGACCCAAGACAGTGCCCTGAGCAGGAGAGAGGGCCAGGCACAAAACAGAAGTGCACCAAACTCGCTATTACAACTAGGACAGGACACTGTGAACCAACTAAAAAGGGAGCACACCAGGGGAGACACCTGAACATCTGCAGCTATCATCAGTCAGAATTCATGACGAGCTCCCAAACCGGGAAGAAAAGTTCTGCAACTCCCAGGAAAAAATGGCAAAAGACAAACACAACAAAGGGTGCTTCAGTCGAACATGGCTTCACAAAAATGAATGCAGACGAAACAGGGGCCTGCTATGCCACACTCCTCAGACTGGCCCTGTGTGCTGAGCTCCTGTGGACAGGCAGGCGCAAGGGACTGCTGGGAAAACCAACCAGCCGGGGACCCCAGGGCGCTCCCTGCAGAGCTAGAATTCAGCTCTGCGCTTGTCACCATCCCAAGGACACTCTCCCCAGCCCAGCCCAGCCCATCTGGGAGAGGCCCAGGGCACTCACTCCACTGCGAGTGAGTCCGCTGACTTGCAGGTGAGCTGCATGTGTCCAGGGCCCCTCGTGGAGAGAACGACCAGGCGAGTCATCAGTCCCTTCTACCTCTGCGTCTCACACCCACTGGAGATGCATCTCGACAACCCCGGCAGGGCTGAAGGGACCTCGGAGGTAGGTGGAACAAATGGATACCACTGTCTGGGAACTAAACACACGTGCCACGAAACACTTTGCAAAAATATATACTAATAAGAAAACCCTAACCACTGTAGAATATACACCTGCCTTTCATCAGACTTACAGCTTTTTAAATGCAATAATTACTTTAAAATACTTGCCAGCTTAAACTAATTCCAAATCAGTTTTGTGTAACAATAAATATGTTCACATTCTAATTCCAACATTAAATGCTTAAGTACAAACCAGTTCATTTCTTAAGTGAGCTTCATCTGGACCATATTTAAACCAGATACACGTAGGTGTTTTTGTATAAAGCAATTTTCATCTGTTTCTCAACAGCCTTTTTGGTCTTCTTAAAGCTCTGGCACTAAATTTTTTTTTAAATAAATATTATTTTTCTGCTCAGCAAATAAGAAAACACATTGTATCTATAGAAGTATATAGCCCAAAGTGGGTTTTTTCCTTCTTTGTAAATGTTTGTGACTCTTACTGTGACACAAATAGAAAAAATCCCAGATAGCCTTCTGTGTCCTCTTGGGTGAAGGGAATGATTCTCCCAGCCAGCAAGGGCAACAGGCAAATATAATAGCTCTCCAGGGATCAGCAGGTGCCCTAAGAGCCCACAGAGGGAAAGACAGCCCAGCCCACTTCCCTCAGCTTAAAATGATTCTGGCTCGACAGACTAAAGAGAGGAAATAAAACTGAGTTTTTTCTTAATATCAAAACAAACTGTGTAACTTTTAATGATAAAATAAATCTGATCTTGCAAAGAGACAATGCTACTCATGGTTTCTCACAACAAATGTGTCACTTGTGGCAAACCGAGGTATACACTGGTCTTCGGCAAAAAGAAAGCAACCTCCTGCTGGTATTTTAGAGCTGTTACAACTGTAGCAGAATTTCCCATCCTTCTGTGGCTACGCAGAGGGAACTGTGGCTCAGAATGATGGCTATTCCACCACAGTGCCCTGACTCATAAGTAAGTGACAAAATGTTAGACATCGTGCTTGGTAGCTCCTCGGGATCCAGGGCAGAATGTCCACAACCACCGGCATCAGTGGAGCTTACCATTCACCAGACATGACCTGAAACCCGACCTTGTGGAGTTCACAGCCTGGCCGCAGCAGACCGTGCAGACAAGGAAGGCTGTGCTCCTAAGACAGCCACAGGAAGGCAGGGAAGGTCCTGCAGAAGCCTCATCTCGCTCCAGGGAGGGCTCGGGATGTGTCCGGAGGACGAGGGACCTTTTTACAAGATTGCAACAGAAGAAAACGCGGACTTCACGCTCTTATTCTTGGACCACTCAAGCCCGGACTTGGCAGGTTTGCTCTGTGCCTTGGGTAATTATTTACATGCAGATTTCCCCACCCATCGGTCCGTCAGGAGTCTGTCTCCAAGTGGAAAACACCAGCTTCGAGGCCTTTGAATCATTCTAAGAGTCCAAAGGGACATCATCAACAATTAGTAACCAGGGCTAGAGTTAATCCCTAAGGGACTCCTGCTTCCTGCCTCTGCGTCAGTGCTCCTCTAGGAAATACTGACTTCAGACACAGGACACTTGCATCGCTAGGTGTTTGCCACAGAATTTATTATTTTCTACTGCAAAATGGCACAAAATGGGCTGTATAGATAAAGAAGCTGTAGTTCAGAAGTTCTGTGAACTAACACTAGCTAAATTTGAATTTAAGACATAAAACTCCAAGTCCAGGGCTTTTTTTTTTTTTTTAATGGTTAAGGGATAACTTTTTAACATCTACAAGATTATGTTACCTTGCAGTTTCTGATCAGATTTATACAATCTCAATTTTAACAGAACAATCTATGCAAGCAAAAAAAGAAAAAGACCAATTGTCCCTCACTTATGTTTATAAACTTCTATCATAGGCAAAACAAAACATACCCATGTTAAAGCTAAGTGTCTGTTCTCATTTTAAATTACCATTTCTATCAGCTAGAACTAAACTCTACAACGTCTTACAACACATGAAGCACTATTTAAAGTTACTGAATAGCGACAGTAATACAAAAACTTACAGCAGAAGCCTCAACTATTCCCTCATTTCTAGTTTATAATTCAAGTACAATTTTCTGTTTATGAGTAACAAAAATTTCAGATAATGAAGTAAAATACAAGTGACTGCAAGATGGAAGCCCACTGTACTTCTAAAACTATTTTTAAGTTAAGGAAAATGTGATTTTTTAAGAAAAGTAAGTTGATAGTCATCTTTGCAGCACACATTAGGAATACTATTAAAACATTAAAATTAACTTTTAAGAATTTTAATGCAAAAAAGGATATACTCATTACCTTATTGGAAACCTGGGGCAGGCGAGGGCAGGGGAGGGTCTGCAGGGCCGGGGGAACACCCAGCTCTAAACACTGTAAAAATACAATAACCAGTGCTGTATATCTACAAATCTTCTCTCCAACACTTGACTTCTGTGTTAATCTTGCTTACGAGTTCTCTTAATAAACGGAAGCCAACTCCTTGTTCATGAAATAAAAATGTATAATAAAAGCAATAGTTGTTTTCATTTGTAGCTTTTCCTAGCAAAGACAGTACTATTTGTTCCTCCTTAAAATATCTGGACAAATTGTCAAGTATTTTCGTCCCCAAGAAGTCTAAAAAAAATTTATGTTTACTCTGTGTATCTTCCACCAAGGGTGTAACCAAACTGAGAACAAGAAATACGACTATTAAGTAATATCTTGGCAAGCATTAGTACGGTATCTCCAGATACATCTGACACATGAAGGAAATGTTACACACACACACGTGATTTTCCTCAGAGTCTTCTGTTTCCTTTGTTTCACACCTTCCCTAACCCTAGCACCTTGCCTCAATCTCAAATACGGAATACTCAGGATACTAAGGAAATAATTTCCTGGAAGAATGTGTCAAAGGAAACTACAAATAAAAAGGTATTACTAGTAATTAGACATGATAATGTATTATGTAATTCAAGAAGGCCTAAGGAATCTTTTGATTAAAAAAATGATAATCTTAGGGGAAAAATGATAATCCTAGGGGAAAACTGATAATCTTAGAGGACATCAACTGTTAAGATGAGTACAGTGGCACAAGTCTGTGATCATAGCATTCTGAGAGGCTGAGGCAGGAGGATTCTAAATCTGAAGCCAAGCCAAGCAACTTAGCAAGACTGTCTATAGATTATGATAGACAGATGGATAAACAGACAGAAAGAGAGAGACAGACAGACAGACAGGCTGGGGATACAGCTCACTACAAAGGCTCTGGGTTCAATCCATAGTACAGGGTGGGGGGACCCTATTGCCGTTATTTTTCTATTATTACTTTACTTTTGAAAACAAAGAAACTCATGGACTATTTTCCATGTGTACTCACTGTAAATGTAACTATAAAATATTTCTGCTGTCTCGTGTCATTTCCTTCTTGCTGCTCGATCCTGCTCAGACCATATCACTCTAGGCTGCCGAAGCTGGTAACTAAATGTTCAGAAAATCTGGGTGTTCAATAATCACAGCTTGAAACCAGGCTGGGAGGAGCAGCCAGGAAACAGGGTCAGAAATACCTGTTAGTGCACCACGGCATTGGGACCCCACTAGCGCCAACAGCTCTTTACTTACTGATTTCATTATGTCTTCTCTTTGTTCCCTTTTCAACTCTGATCTTTATGTTTTTATTTTTTCCCCAAACACTTGTACCTGAAGATATTTACGTTTAACTTCAAAGAGATATTTTCACTACAGACCTAAATTAAAAATATTTTTTCACCTATTAAAATATTCTCCACAGGAAAATGTGTCCCTTGGCCCAACTGGCATCTCTGCTACTTTAAAGCCAATGTCTCTGTTCCCTGTCGGATTACTAAAAGCAAATTTTTATTCCCTCCTGTGAATATTTTATTAGAAGCTTATCCATGTGTTCTTCATAAAACACAAATGTGTGTAATAATATCAACATTAAAATGTCTGTAGTATTGTCCTGGCAAATGCTGTAATACATTGTACACATGTATTTTGCAATTAACATTGTACACATGATCTTTTGCAATTAACAACCACATACAAACAACAGAGGGAAAAACAAATTACAGTAGTCCTTCCTAGCAAAGGAGAAATGAAGACAGAAGCTGTAACTTCTCTGCAAGCGAAGTGGCCTAGACTGGACAGACTGTTAAAATGTCTGGGTAAGTGACCACATCTATTTGCAAAGCACTGGCCTAGCAGGAGTAGAAAGTGGAAGTGAAAGGGCCCTGGGGTCAGCCAGAAACGCGTTTTACATGCTCATCCATCCACTGACTGCGTGATCTTGGGAAAGGCAAAGCTACCGCAGGCCACGTGTGCCTCAACCTGCGAAGGATGGGACCACGACAGTGTCTGTGGTGTATGACACAAAGGACGATCAGAACACTGGACGTGTGACAGAGGCCGAGAGGCAAACACAGCAGGGACCCCGCAGACTCCCATCCAAACAGGCCCCGGCCGGAACTCAGGTGCCGTCTATCAAACTCACGGCCTCAGGTCTGAAGGCCGGAAGAGCAGGGATCACGCTGCCAACAACGAGCCCACTTTTCGGCGGCAGCTTCTGGCAGAGGTCCGGGCAGCCATGGCAGGTGGCCGCATGGCTTTGGCCATCTCACACCCGCATGGCTGCAGACAGAGCAGCAGCAGAGGCAGCTTCCGGAAGGACACAGGAGGTGTCCCAGGGCAAGGGCGGACACGCTTTTCTGTTAGGGGCTGTGCCACACTGTTTCTGCTGCAACTGCTCCACACTGTCACCGCAGAGTGGAAAAAACCACACGCAAGCACAGGAGTGAGGACAGCTGTGCCCAGAGGGCTCCATGCACAGGCGCTGGAACGTGAAATGCATTTTAGGTAACACAACACGGTATTTTTTTTTTCAAATATCTAAAAATGCAGAAACTATCTCTAGTTCAGGGGACACACAGAGGCTTGCCTGCAATGCCGGGTGCCTGCTGGCTCCCTGAAATTCACGATCTGCACAGCTGCCTTCACAGCCAGCTCTGCGTGCAGCACTGGTAGATGATTTCAAAATGTAAGCCAGAGCCTAAAATCTGTGTCTTCTACACGATACGCCACACATGCCCCGGCCGAGCACTCTCCTGGTTACACGGGTCAGAGCCAGGTCCGTTCTTGCAACCCAGACTGGACCATTCATGATGCTTCGCATGTAGAACTTTTTGTTTTTAATTAAAAAAATCCTCACCTTGGCAATTATCTTCTAGTTATCCTCTATAAATATTTACTTATACATTAATTTTAAGAGCTTTTCAAGGCATGATCTTAAAATGAAATACAACAGAAGGTTTAAAATACAGAGTTTGAAAATAGTTGTTTTATTTTGGGTTTGGCACATGAATCACCTGACCTTCAAGGCTTTTCAAAGCAGAAAACCTTGCTAAAAATAAGAAAACCTATGATTAATAATATAAATGTGTTTAGTATGAACCATAAAAAACAAAGTTATAAAAAGAAAAGGAAAATTCTGCCCACTCCTTTCAGTGACCAAGAAATCTGTCCTAGATTACAAATCAAGAGAACAGACAATACGTGAATTCCTATGTATACTGCTATGCCCTATATCTAGATGTCCCCTCGGAGCCTGGTCAGCTCCTAAGTGGGGCTTTTGGGAGTGCTGGAACTGCGGACCAGCCCACTGACTGGTTCAGTATAGTTCTGGGAGTGGCCGAACAGTTTACTGGAGAGGGAAGCCCCAGCCTGGGTGTGAGCAGCACAAACCCATAACCTGGATGAGATAAAAAGGGGAAGGAGGAGGAACATTCCCTGCTTCCTGCCTGCCGTGCCACGGACGGCTGTGCTCTGCCCCTTTGCCACTCCCTCTCCCTTGGAGCCGGCCAGACTGTGGATGGGCATCTCTAGAACTGGGAGCTGACCCAACTCCTTCCTCCTCTGTCTGTGGCACTGGGGTACTTTGTCCCGGCAGTCAGGCAGAGCTCAGACAGACCTTTCTCTGTGCCAGCAGAGCACGAGTTCGCCCTCACGTCTGTGCCAGCCCAGGGACGTCTCAGCAGGGGCCTCACCAAGGAGCACCACAACCATCCCTCCTTCCCGGCAGGTCAGAAAGCCCAAGGCGGGCACCCCTGCCACTCAGCGCACCTAACAGCGCTGCACTTTCTTAGAAGCGCACTGAAAATTAACACCGGGAGCAGGAACTGTCTAAAGTAATCTGGAGACACGGTTATTCCGCATCTCTTGTTTACCATTCCTAATGTCAGTCAGAGTAACTAAGCATCCCCTTCAGCATTATTAGGCGGACAGCTCCTCTCTTTAACCTGGGCTGAGTCGCAAAGCACATCCCGTAAGCGTTTCAGTTCTAAGCAGGATGACACACCACGCTCCTGAGTGTACCCACGGGACTTAAATACAGGACCCGTCACCATCTCCCAAAGGATTTGTTCTTAAAGCTCTTGTTTACTAACCAGGGAATTTAACTTATTTGACTCAAACTTCAGACACAAAGGATGTGTGTATATAGTCTCCAAAACACATTTTTTTTAAAAGAGTATTTTATATAAAAAACAGTAATCATCCTTCAATACCAAATACCCAGCATTCAACTAACTCACAAGTGTGGCTACTTTTTGTTATTCCGCGTGAATGGCGGCCACGATCAGGAGGCTGTGGCTGCTGGCTGTTGACGTCTGGTGAGGCCCGCTCTCTCTCCCTCTCTGTAGAGTGCCGTTTTCACACGGGGCAGCAGTGCCGTGCCACTTGACAGAAAACGCATCTGTACGTTCACTCGCCTGCTTAACAACTTACACAACAAGTATTTATTAAGAGGCTACTATATGCTAGGCAATGTGTTAGTTCTATAAATGCGGGCAAGGACAAAAGCTCACTTAGGTTCCAGTGAAGGGGAAACACAGACTACAGAAATCCACACAGCCCTGGCGCCAAGACGGCTGTAAAGAAAAGCCAAGTACACCGTGGAAGCAGGATGTCCCAGGGCTGCTGCGTCAGGCTGCAGAGCGCAGCGATGCTTCTCAGGAGTCCACACCTAACAGAAACCTCAACAACGCTTCAGACAGTCCAGGGCGGTGAGGGCACGCTTCTCCGAGTCCTCACTGATACCAACAGCCCGCTGTAGCCCACCACTGGTCTAGGGCAAAAGTCCACGCTGAGGGATGAGCACAGCTAGAGAACCTCGGAGAGAAGGACGCGTCCAGCTGCTCGCTCTCTGCGTGGGGACTCAGGGTTCGCTTCTCTTGAGCTGCCTCACGTCCACCGATGCTGAGGCCACAGTGCTGAGCGCTACCTCCTCTGCAGTGGCTTCCTCCCTCTGCTTTCTGCAAAGAAGTGTCTCTCTCTGCACCCACCTTGCTGCCCCCGTAGGCCCCGTGGCGCCTTCTGTGAGCGAGCTGCAGGCCGTTTATGATCTGTCAGTGTGCACAGGCTTCCTCAGTTCACACCAACGTCCACACGTCTGACAGTCCTTGCAGTCCACGACTCGGAACTACGGTTTCCTTCTCATCTTAGTAGCACTGAAAGCTATGTTCTCCACATTTCTCTACTCTTTAATTTCTGTCCGGTTGGTATTAGGAAGCAAGAGTGGCGTAGGAACCCTTTCCCCCGCCTCTCTGCATGGGATCCCCGTGTGTATCCCTCACCGACTGCCTTAGCGTAGGTACAGCCTCGCCTTCTCAAGCTGCAGCTCCTATTTCCAGCTCTAGATCTTCTATTTGAAAATTTGGGAAATTCTACACAACCAAGATGCACAGACTTATAACTTACGTTTTTTAAAAATCTAGCACAGAATCAACTTTAATCATATGCTAGTGTACTACATATATAAAGAATATAAATTTGGAAACTAAATTTCTGCCATGATTTGAACATTCAAGCTATGAAATAAATGCAAATAATGTCAATATTCAAATGAAAATGCAGTGAAGAAAAAACAGACAAACATTAAACAGCAATAAAATAGATGTTAAATACATCATCATTTTCAAGAGTGTAAGCTCTGGTTATTTTCATACAAGTTTCTGTTGTTTTCTGCTTTAAGTAATATTTTAATTGCCTTATACTTACCATGAAAATGATTTGTATGAAAATCTGAAGGTAATGAATCATCTAATGTTATTTTTAAGATGTCAGTTCTTTTAAAAAGGTGATATTTTTCCTTAGTCTTGATTACACAAGTAACTTTAACTTCTCCTTTATAAAATATAAAATTTAGTTCTTAGTTGTCAAAAACACTGGGCTCCAATAATTATAAAGCAAGACTACAAAAATTTGTGCATGCTAGCTTTTATTTTCTTCAATGCTAGCGATAGAAAAGAATAACTCACACCATACCCTGTGGTACTCACAGCTAAGCTGAAAGATGTCCCAAGCCATGGGCCAAGCGCTGTAATGACTAACAGTGCATCGGAAGGCTACGGGAACACAGGGAAGAGGCAGTTACCTAGAGTGACTCACAACCTGGGAGCGGACAATGTGGAACTGACTTCATGCCAACGGGTTGTGTGCACACAAAGCTCGCGTGGGTCCTCGAGCAGTCTGCAGGGCCTGAACCCACGGCGGACTCGGGGAAGAGCTGCAGACAGAGCGTTGTGCTGTAACAGTAGAGCCAGGCTAACAACTAAGCGGGAAGGAAGATGTGGGGAGAACGTTTCCAACCTAGCACTCCCCATGGGGTGTGTATATTTTAACGATGTCTCGGTGCCAAGGCGACAAGGTGGGGCGGGGGGCAGTGGTGTGAGAGAACACAGTGCCACCAACACAGAGGTGACATCCTGGGAACTTGCTCTCTTGAGATCAAAGGAAGTGATGGAAAGGATTCAGAATTCCAGCCTGTGTAACCGGAAGACTGTTAGTCCACTAAGTTGAAAATCGAGTTTACTAAGAATTAGGGTAAAAGATAAAAGAGACAAAGCTGGCCATGATGAAATAAACAGGTCATGAGAAAACGTAAAGCGAAGTAAAAGACCAGGCCTTGGGTCCAAGGAAGAAAACCAGATGTAGGTACCTAACAACACATTCAAATCAAGTCAGGAGAGTCCGTCACCTTAAAGGACTGAAAGGACCGTGAGACTATTTTCATTTTCTTTTCCTTTTTTTCTTTTTGGTTTTTTGTTCAGGCTGGCCTTGAACTTCTCTCTACATAATCCAGGTTGGCCTTGAATTCTAGGCCATCTTCCTGCCTCAGTCTCCCAAGTGCTGGGATTATAGGTATGCAGCACCATACCCAGTGCTGTAATTTCTAAAAAGAAAATTTTATGAATATATTCATAGAAATTTTCTTTCTTTCATTCCCTGAAATGTAGAGAATTAAACCCAGGGCCTCACACTGAGCTCCATCTCCAGGTCCTTTTCTGTGGGGCTTAAAGAAGACTTCAAGAATCTACACTAAAAGCAAATGACCTCACCAGAGCTCCAGTTCCTTCTCCAGTGCTACCCACATCACCAATGCCTTGAACATCTTTGCAAACCTGTTAAGTGCATGCAAGCACAGGGGTGCACACACAACACACATCCTCCTCTACATAGCCTATTAAAAATAGAACTGAAGAAGGTACACTTTATATTTTCTAATCATGATCCTTTAGGCTCCTAATTCACAACGTGGTACTCCACAGGGATAGCCCAGGTCCACTAATTATCCCATGCCTAAGGGATCCACACCCTGCTGGACGCTGAGGTAACCCAGGGAACTTAACATCAGATCTCTGCATTTCAGGGAGAATCCCTGGGGCTGGAGCACCACAGGTTACAAGAGGCGGCCCTGTTGATTCTAAGATGCATGCAGCATGCATTTCCAGGGCTGCAGAGCTTTAAGGCCATGTTTTCTGAAGCTCACTCATAACCTATTTAGCCTGTTGGAAAATCACGTTCAAGGATGGGACCTGCACGTTAAAACTGAACAGAGGTGGCTCTAACCAGGAATGTCCCACGAAGATGATGCTGGTGACTCCACAATGTGGCACTCACAGGTACTCTCTGTGCATCGCCTGCAGAAGCCTACCAGCCCCGACAAGCCTACTCTGGATACTGCACTACGGGACAAACAGAATCCAAACTTAACCCTCCTTTAAATCTCCCGAGCTGCAAAGAAGGTGCATGGCTAGGAAAGACCCAAGCTGCAATCAATTCAACTAAACAGCAAGAAATGATGATGTTTGACCACAAAACTGGATGAACAAACTAAATTCCAAATGAGCGGCACACCTAGATCTTTTACAGGAGTCCTAGTGTCCAGGGTACCACAGAGCTGGAGTCTACATGCCCAATATGGTGGCCCACTGTAAGCTACTGAAGCTTACAATGAAGTTGGTGTAAACATATTAAGTGAAAAGTCTATTTCCTCAACTGCATGAAGCATATTTCAAGCCTGGCTGGTGACCATTGTGATGGGCAGAATAGTACAGATCATTTTCCATTGCTGCTGAAAGTTACACGGGACATTGCTAATTTGGGAGTAGTGAAACTTCATACTCAACTCTTACACATGTATGATCTGATTTTTGATGACATTCAAAGGAAATTACGTTCAATTGTCAGATCAGTGTTTCAACTGTCTGTGTCCAAGCCAACCGGAAGAAGCGAGGAGCCTGTTTCCCAAACACCTCTTAAGAAATGATAAAAGCATACTGTATCAGCATCAGCACTTTCTACCCCCCCGGACATAAAATCTTTCAACCATCACGTCAAGACGAGTGAGACAATGATTAGTACAAACTGTTCTTTCCACCTCCCTCTCTGATGCCATGGTCCTGCAACTTTACTGCTTTCTTACAAAATAAACAGAAAATCACGGCCAGATAAACTTCCTTTACTTCATTCAATCCAGCTTCATTAGCTCCTGGTGTATCCAGGAGTTTTTGCCTTCCTTTTAACCCAACCTGCTGCTACGTCAAAAGGAATCGCAGCAAAGCTTGATATCCCACAGACAGCAGCAGCCCTCTAGGTTCTGAGAATGCTCAGCACTTGTGACTGCATTTTAACACCGACGCTTCGCCAGAGCTTACAGGAAACAAAGACATGATCTGATAGGTTTGCTCTCCTGTGGATTCACATTGCAGGTCTGACTTCCACACTGGAGAGGTTTGGGTTCCGCACCTGACACAATGTTCCGGCCACTCTCCTAAGAGACGGCAGGCAGCCACAGAAGGAACCAGCGGTCAGACGAGGGCTGTCCCTGCTTCCAGGACGGCACTTGCTGCACCCTCAGAGGGGTCGGAGGGCTGAGGCCTCAGATGGTGGGAGATGGAAAGGCAAGACACAGAATGCAGTGTGCAGCTTCTCTGTCAGTACCCTCATCCACCCAGGGAGGGACCACACGGCCTGATCGCCTCTATGTACTGTCACAACACTGTCAGCCTCAACACAAACCACAACAGAGGGTTTCGAAAAGCAAAGGCAGAAACATCAAGGAGACAATCTCTAAAAGCCCAGGGCAAAGGATCTGAGAGTTCACCAAGTAGGATTAGATCAGGTCAGATCAGATGGGATCAGCAGGTGAAGTCTGAATCACTGTTCTTGAATTTTGTTCCTGGTTTATAGCACACTAACTGATAAACGATCCCAGTATTTCTCTGTAGATTTCTCTGCACTGTTTGAGAGGCTGGTATCTAAAGGTGAATATAAAGTCCTGGGTGCAGTATTTTCCTCATCTGAAATACAACCTACTCCATGAAAAAATAGAGCACTTCCGGGTATCTCCGAATACCTTCATCCTACTCTCTGGATGAGCCACAAATATAAAGGTGTGACTTGGGTCATGGTTTCTCACTCTACACTTCAAGTCCTATGCAGCTTTGAGCTGTTGAGAAAATCTGATATCTCATTCCATACACACAGACCTTACTACAGGTTTGAGCTTCGCCCCTGGTCCACAACTTCCTTTCAGCAACCAGACCCACAGACGACCTGCCCTCAGTATGTAACTGACACCTGGAATTAATAAAAAAGATAAACCTGGGAAACACAGCCTAAGTGCAGTATCAGGGAAGATATCCACGTTCACAGGATCAACAATAAAAGCAACTTACACTTTTGTCATTTATAAATCCAGTAAAAATAGGTAAAAACAATCAAACATGAAATCAAGAAGATGACTAAACACTGTAAAAGCCAAGATACTCAATCTAGTCGCTTCTATTGTATAAACAACCCATGACTCCAGTTAAAATCCGGAACACAACTCAGGAGTGACTACCAATCTTTGGAAAATCATTCACATCCAGATCAAAGGAAAAACAAACTTTTTAAAAGGACATAATAAATTTTTCATTCATCACAGAAAGTACAACCAAAAGTACTTTGTACTTGGTTGTTTTAAAACATCAGCAATTAATCTACACTCTGCTCTACGAAAGGAAAAACCTGTTTCAGTTCCTCGGTAAGGGGGGTCACTTCCAAAGAAGCGTTCGGAGTAATTTCCAAGACAGGTCCTCAAACAGGCTCCTACCCCGGCTGTGCCAATCAAGTCCTCCTTGACAGGTTTATGGCTGGGGTTAGAGAGAACCTATGGAAAGCTGGTCATTTGTGCCAAAGTACCAGCGGCTTCACTGTGGTGCCTAACTAAATATTGGAGTTCTCAAAGTTCCCAGAAGATGTGGTTTTTTTTCTTCAGGATTTAAAAATGAAATTGTCTGATGTAAAGTCACAAACAGCTAACATCAACCCAAACCATAAAGAACAAAAAAGACTTTTAGAAAAAATGTTATTTTTTATTAGGCAGGATCAAAGGAAATTGTTTTTGTTAGGTTCAGAGAGGTTACAGAATTGATAATTTTTATGGTTCAATCTAACAGTTACAAAAAGAACATATGGATGAGCATAGAAATATATGGGTGAGCACAGAAATACACGGGGGAGGCATTTTTTCTAACTATTGAAAATTGGCTGGGTGCAGTGGTGCTTGCCTGTAATACCACCACTTGAGAGGCTGAGGCAGGAGCACTGCCTTAAGTTTGAGGCCAACCTGGGCCACACGGTGAGTCCAAGGCCAGCCTGGACGAAGTAGCAAAACCCTGTTTTAAAAAAAATTTAAATCTAATGGTATGATAAGAAAAACTGAGGCTCAGCCTGGTCTCTAATGGTATGATGGCTTTCATACATCATGCACGTGTTTGTGTGTGTGTGTGTGGCAGGCATGCATGCTAGGCAAGAGCTCTATCACTGAGTTACAACCCCACCCACGGGCAACTTTTAATACTCATTTTAATATATGAGCCTGTTTCACAAGATTAAACATACTTGTGTGGAAGACCACATTTTCTATGAGAAGAAACCCCAGGGGGCATTAAGAATGGGGGCAATGTCATGGAGAAGAAACGTTCCCCAAAAGCAAGCAGAACAAGTCAGGGATTAACTTATAGATTAGCAAACAACATTATTTTAAAGCGGATAATAAATCACTTTCTTTACATTTTTAGACTCAAAAACAGGTCTTATACCTGCAATCTCAACACTTGGGAGGCTGAGGCAGGACAGTCAGGTCAGCCTAGAATACAGAACAACAGACCCTGTCTCAAAAAAGAAAACAAACAAAACTGGGTCTTCCACATCTTTCACTATCAACTAAACCACAATCAAACTGGATAAAAGACCAAAAATAAAAACGGAAACAGCTAAACTGCTGGAAGACGGAACAGGTATCACTCTGGAAAACACAGCTGTAGACAAAGACTTTATGAACAAAACCCCAGTCACAGAGGAAATATTACAAAGAACCAACAACAGGGATCAATCAACTTAAAAAGCTTCTGCACAGCAAAAGAAACCACCAAGAATGAAGAAACAACTCACACAGTGCTCCTGCCTCAGCCTCTCAAGTGATGGGATTACAGCTACTCCTCAGACAAAGGACCAACATCTGGAATACATAAAGAACTCAAAAAAATCAGACCCTCCCCCAAACTTAAAAGCCAAATCCAAAAATGGGCATCTGAAATGCACAGACACTTCTCAGATGAAGAAGTACAAATGGCAAATAAATATGTGGAAAAATGTTCAACATCACTAGTCACTCGAGAGATGCAAATTAAAACAGCGCTGAGATTCCATCTCACTTCAGAAATAACGGCCATCATGAAGAAATCAAATAATAACAAATGTTGGCAAGAAATTGCTGGGGAGAAACAAACCCTTCCACACTGCTGATCGGAGTGTGGACCAGTGCAACCACAGTGAAAGCCAGTACGGAGCTTCCTCAAAGCACTAAAACTAGAAGTTCCGCTGATACAGGTGGTCCCCTCCTAGGTATCTCCCCAAAGAGTTCAAAGTACCACAGCACAGTGATAAGCACGTACTCATGTTTACAGCACCACAATCTGTAACAGCTAAGTTTGCAAACGGCCCACACGCCCACCAAAAGACAAATGGCTAAGGAAATGCGGTGCTGCGCTACTCTGCCATATGGAAAGATAACCCTGAGTCATTTGTAGGAAAACAGATGCGCCTTGAGACCATACTCCTAAGTGTAATACACCGGACACTACCACAGGCTGCCCAGTTCCACAGGTGAGCCCTTAACAATGTCGCTGCGTCACAACTCAAGTCAAGGCCTGCAGTGCCACCGCTCGGGGGCAACTTTACAGGCATGGCCTCCCGTGTGTTGACTCTGTGGTACCAACCTGGACGGCCAAGGCAGAGGCCTGAACCACTGTGAGTTACGCTCTCGACACCATATTAGAAGATCGATAGATGTTCACTTAGGCTATCGGTGGAGTGACAGACCGCAGACTGAGCCATCGTGTGTCAGGGGAAGAAACAAACCTGAAGCAGACCACCCACGCAAAGGAACCAAAGCCACACACGGGCTGTGAACCTGAGTGGGGCAACCTTGAGGCAGAAACGCACGAATGGAGTGGGTCTGGACATGCAATTTTAAGGACAGAACAGAGGCAAAGGCTCACAGATGACTACTGAGGGCATGAATGCTCCACATGGGCTCTGAGCACTCTGTGGCCTGCTTGGGTGGATGAGGCACAGACTACGGGCCAAGGTCAGCCCACGGCCTGGCATGTAACCCAGTCTGTAGGACACAGCTGGGCTCACTGGTGTCCTGAGGCCGCTTTTGGGTCGCAGCAGGAGAGCTGAGCAGGTCCAGCAAAGCCTGGGGGCCTGAAGCCTGCTGTGTGGACCACGCGGCCTGCATGGCAAGTGCAAGCTGCTGAGTTAGTGTATCCTAGAATTGGCCAGCACGACATTCCCACAGGTAAAAGGGAAATAGCCAGCCACCTCGTGGAGCACTAGAGTGGAGAGCCAGGCCTCCCCCGGGGCCTGCCCCTACCTAGAGGGCAAACGGCTCTTCCTCTAGGAGGACCCCTGGACACGCCGCCTCATCCCCTCCAAGGAACAGGTGGCCGCCGAGGGGAACTGTGATCTTACCCTAGGAGGAAATCCCCTGAAACGAGAGGTCAAACTAATGGCCCAGGGAACCCTGCCAGCTCACAACCCCCAGAAAGGCAGGCAGCAGGCTCCATCTCCCCTGCCCCCAGCTACCCGCCTTCTCAAGCCGCAGCCCCTCCGTTTTCACCCCCATCTCCACAAAAGGTCTGCCATAAATCTGCGCCCTGGCTTCATGTTTAACTCGCATTACCAAGGGACAAGTTCCCACATGCGCCCGTCCTGCACCAGGGCAGAGGAAGGGGTACCCACTGCAGTGCTCTGCTGACGCCGGCAGACAAGAGCACACAGAGGGCCATGCAGGCCCCAGGCTTGCGGCTCTGCTGCGGAGGCCATGGTGGGCATCGTGGGCATCGTGGGCATCAAGGGCATCACAAGCAAACAGCCTCGATGGCAAACAGGCGCTGCCTCTCTCCAACACCGTCTCAGGAAGGCATCTATTTTGCCGCCTTAGATATACATTTATAAGGTTGAGCTACTTACATAGTAAGAAACTTACAGAAAACTAATGTAATACATACAAAACATTTTCACTTTGGTACTGGTAAACACAAGGCTGCATATCTCAAAGTAATGGAAAACCTCAAGGGATTTGTGATTGAAACATAAAGATCTACATTTTCCCCAGCACACCACGTGGGAAGCACTTAAGTCAGTGCTTCTATTTAGGAGGACAAGAAAAAAGGAAAGGGGTGAGGAGGGAGAGAAGGAAAAAAGGAAAAATTTGAGCATCCCTCAGACATAGATTCAAACTGAATCTTGTAGGTATGTGTACAGGTATTAGATTGCCCAGTGTTATATGTGACAGTGACCAATGCAATATGCAGCTGAGAATGCTAAATTAATAATTATAAAGCTTTAAAATGTGAGAGTAGAAATAATTCTTACACGATTTCAATATATTCTCCTACTCATTAGGCTGCAAAAACATTTCAAAATAATCCTTTATATTAAGAGTTTCACTATTTAAAAAACAACAGGATAGAAAAAAATGAGATACAAATAATATATGAACATGTAGGACAGTCTTCAGATATTTTAAAAAAAATACAAGTATGTCTGTGTAATCTGTATCTATCTGCCTAGAGCCACAGAAGAGGAGGAGAAGGTGGGCGTTAAACATGACCCCTTTGTTTCATTATGGCTTCACTATCACAGACAAACGTGCAAACAAACTAAAAGCAAAAGAACACGAACAAGAACACTGAGTGTAAGGCAGATACAAACGGTAGCCTAGGCACTTTAAATGAATTAATTCATACTAATCTTCCAAAGAACTCTGCAAAAGAAGCTATCAGCTAAAATTCCATTCCCACAACTAATTACTCATTTGTTCAACAAATGACCAGCTCAGTAGATTTAAACCTGCTTCTCATGTGTACACTGCTGTCAACATTTTTAAAAATGAGAAAAAGAAAGTACACCTGTTTTAACACACATGCTCCCGTAAATAAAACCAAGCTTTCTGTGCTGTAGTTTGTCCTGTTTTTTATACAGTAAGCAAAGAACATGGTCCATACATGCAAATTCTAAAAATCAGAGCTCCTGAGCTGCTCTCTGGTTTAAAACGCTCCACTGCACAGCTCCACTGCAAATCTGGCTACAGTCCGAGTCTGAGTTGCAGGACTACACGATCCTCTCCACCGGATGACGTCACAAAAACCAGTGGGCTCAAAATACACTGTGTCCTCTCACTCCCTCCATTCTCCAAGAATATTCCATGCACTCATCCACGCCAGCCCAACATCTGGCCACTGCCCTTGCTGTCCTCCTCCTTCACGTTGTGTGTGTAGATCTCACGGGATCTAGACTTCAGACCCACCCTTTCTCTCCAATCTCTTGAGCTCGAGCTGCCATGACCACCTTTCCCTTGGACTACTTTAACATCTCTTGGTGATTTCCTCACTTTCCCTTCCTTCCCAGTCTTCTCTTCTGCAGCCAAAGCACTGTCCTCCCTCTAGTTAACTGAAACCCTAATACACGTGATGGCTTGTGTCTAGATGTACCCCAAAGCCTCATGTGGTCATAGGTGGGCTTCTCCAGAAGTGGCTGCATCTAGAGTGTGTGGTGCTGGAGTGGATTCACGATGCAGTGCTAAGATCAAGGGCACTGGTGTTGCAGGCAGCTGAGGTAGTCAGAAATACCGCAGGCAGTGAAGCAGGGCTGGGTCCTCAAAGAGGCCAGTGCAGAGGCCCAGATACCTTACAACTATGGGGGAGACAGATACCTCCTGCTGTAGATCAGACCTCAAGAAAAAGATCAAACAAATGCACCCATATCCTAGGGACTGATAATCTAAATAATTTCCTATCACCCTGAGGAAGTTAAGAGCCACCCTCCCAACCCTCTAGGGAAGAGTCACTACTCTCTAAGAATGCCCGCTTCCCCATTTGTCCCTAATGTAATCAATTTTACCTGAACTATTAATCTCAGTGGCTAACCATAGTTCTGCCCCACTTTATGCCCATCTGCCTTGTGAATTCACAGTTCTCCCCACCTTGAACCCGTCTCACCCCATGATTTTACTCTATAAAAGTCCCTGGAAAAGACAGAGTCCTTGGCAACCTGCTCTGGACCCTTTCTCTCTCTCTCAGACAGAAGCTTTCTTTCCCTCAATAAATATACTCTACTCTTAACCTCTGTTATTCTTAAAATTCATTCTTTGATTTTAGAGGGCATGAACTCGTACCAGACATAGTAGGTTGGGAGTTTCACTCCCCTATATCACTAGGATTAAGGGTGTGTGTGCCACCTGCCCTAGGTAGCCTGCATAAGATAAGAGGGGCACAAAGAGTCTCTTAAGGTTCCTTGTTTTGCTTTCTCTACCTGCCACAAACTGCTCCTCCTCTGCAGTGCCGCCGCTCTGTCATGTACCACCCTGCCTTGGAATCAGCCAATTATGGACAGAAACCTCTACGAACCGTAAGCTAAATAAACTTTTCCTCCCTTAAATTGTGGGTGATGGTATTTTGTCTCAGCAACGAAAAAAGTAACTAAGACAATATTTTACTTCAAAACCATTCAGTAGTTCTCAATGTATTGGATAAATTCCATAGTCCTTCACATGACTCCTTAAGCTCCAAATAATGTGACCCCTTCTACCTCCCAAGGTTCAGTCCGCTCTCCCTGGACAGCTCCAGGCACCCTTTCAACTCCCCGTGCACCAACGGCTCACACTGGAGGACCTTCCGTCTGCAGGGAGGTCCCTGGCACAGATGGCTCCTGCAGTTCTCGGCCTCCAGTGCCTCTCTGACAAGCCTTGCCCGACAAGCGGAAGCACCTCGCCTGCCCCTCATCTGCTCCCTTCATGGACAGTGCTGACCAGCACCGGTACAGACCTCTGAGCACCCAGCTGCCCACAGTCACGGGCTCCATACAGACGGAGGATGTCTGCTTTGTCACTGACACACACTTAGCACCTCGTAAAACGCCTGGGACATGTTAAGGACACAAAACAAGGCAGGCACGTCAGGTTACAAAGACTGTAACTTTTGTACAGTTTCAATTATACTTAAGTTAGGAGTTTAAAAGATCATGACTGGGAAACAAGAAGCAAGAGCGTTTCCTGAGATCCGCGCCATGCTGGAACTTAGGGCGCCGAGCCAACCGGTTAGCAGCCTTCCACCCTGGTAAGTGACTGTGGTCTGGCGAGCCGCGGCCACCCCAGGGCGGGGAAACAAGAAGCAAGAGCGTTTCCTGAGATCCTTGCCATGCTGGAACTTAGGGCGCCGAGCCAACCAGTAAGCAGCCTGCTGCTTACCGGGGCTCAGGCTTAGATTCAAACATACCACACACCCCCCCATTAACAATTGGGATCCAGGGATCTGGGTATCTCTTAGGAGGTGACCATATTTGGTACAGCAAGTCGGGGGAGTTTCCTTCTACTATCTCTGAAGGCAGATATTTTTATCACCGTATTGCTTTGTCCTGATTATCGGTGTTGCTCTTTTCAATACTCTGTGTTGATGTGTTCTATAATGTTGTGTATTTCTTTGATTTTGCTGTATCTAGTAGAAGAACAACTATTGTGAAGACAACGAGATATACAATGTTGCCTGTTACTGTTGTCCTGGTGACCTGCTTTGATGTTCTGTGCCAATTTCACTATACTGTCTCAATTGGCTTTATTCCATCCTGTTTTTTTTTAACTGTTTGCAGCCTCACTGTGTGTTCACTTTGTATGCCTTAATTTTGTAACATGAACAGCTATTTCTGGGAGGACAGTATATGGTTTGTCAACTAATGATTTATGGTTTTTTTTTTGAGGTTTTGTATTGTTTCTACCCTTTTTTCTGTATTGCTTTTTTTTCTCTTTAAATAAAATTAAAAAAAAAAGATCATGACTGAAAAAAAACACTATAAATTTGTCTCTTAAAGTATACTAAAACAACTGGCAGAAAGACAGATTTCATTTTGTAAAGACACAGTTTTGTGTACACAGAACTTAAAGGGTGACTTCCTTATTTCTAGAATCTAAGTGAAAGAGCTGCAATAAAATTATGAACATCTGGATAATAATCAGCTCAATTAAATAACTGTATGTATATGTAATCTGGCTACTTTGTTGCAATAAAAAATATTTTAATAAAAGGACAATGTACTTTAAAAAAGTTTTAAGGTATTTCCACTTGCACTTGGACAAATGTATTTAATAAAGAGGAAAAATAACCAATTTTAGTCAGATCCAAAAGGAGAAATACAAATTACTCTTCCTGTGTTTACTACAGTGTATCCACAGTTTCTTTGATACCACTCCTTCCAAAGGTTGAGTCTAGCTCTGCACCTTAACCAGTGGCTATGCACTTAATGACTGCTTCTAAGGAACAGAATGTGACCGAAGGGACTGCGTGACCAGGCCAGCGAAGGCATGGTGGCCTATGTGCTCGCTTGCAGCACCCGTTCTGAAGGAAGCCAACTTCCATATCCAGAGGACACTCACGGTCCTACAGAGGGCCCATGCGAGTGGGAAGCAGGATTCCCGTGCCAATTAAACGAAAAACCTTAACTGGCATATATATGTCATATATTTGCTACACCAACCCATTTTTGTTTGTTTGTTTTTTTGGTACTGGGCATGGAACTCATGACCTTGCACTCACCAGGCAGGGATTTGTGCCACTAAACCAAATCCCCAGCCCTATACCAACATATTTTAAAAATGAAAATAAATTTTAAACCATAACTGTCCAAAAATGATGTCTATAGTTCAGCATTATAAAGGCATACATGGTTCTGCACCCTTCTAACTCACCTCTACCTGAAAACCAAAAGTGCTAATAAGCCTAAGTCTATATAAACTTTTTAATTGCTGATATCTAGTTCTTTTCTTTTTCTTTTAAAGATAAAAGGATCAGAAGGACACTGTATCATCTCTTCTTGAATATTTGTGTCTAATATGCCAGGTAAGAACAACTCACCACTAGCTGAAGAGTTCTTATTGCTTTTCTGAAACCAGAAGCAAACTTACTCTGGAAAAGTAAAAATAATAAAATAAATAGAACTGTGTTTCAAGATAAAGAAAATGACATCTGATATTCTCCTAACTTTCTAATCTTTGTCACACTCTAGAGGAACAGAAAAGTAATTAACTACTTAGCACATAAACAGAACCTATTGAAGAGTCTGCCGCTGCTAGTGCCTTACTGAAATATTCCTTACAAATTACCAATCATGATTCTCATGAAGTTCTTCTAGAGTCCAAGTTACATCTGGAAGTAAAATAAAAGTGACATTTCACATAAAATTAAAGGATCATTTACTAGTCATGTAAGTAATTATCTTTTTCATTCTTGTACTCTTTCTATAATCAAGTCTGAAGTAATCACTCATCTTCATATTTTTCTCCCTAATTCTGTAATTTTCAAAGAAAGTATAAAATCAATTGAATAACCAGAACCCAGCTAGACTGAACATTCACTTGCCTTGTGTAATGCCTTTAATTCAATTTACTCAGGTTAAGGCAGGAAGATTCCAAGTTCCAAGCCAACATAAGCAGAGCATGCCTCAAAATTTTTTAAAAAAATTTTTTAATTCAGTGAAAAAAAACAGACAAAAATACTTATGGTCACTCTTACATGAAATATCTACCATTGACAAATTTATAGAGACAAAGTACAGAGGAGGGGTTACCAAGATCCTGAAGAAATGGGAATGGGAAATGATTGGTTAGTGAGTAGTTTCTGTTTGGAATGAAACAGTTCTATAATCGGGGTGAAGGTTACAAAACAATCTGATCGGCACAAACACCACTGCACACCTCAACAGGGTTAAAATGGCAATTTTTAAGGCTATCTATACTTTGCCACAAATTTAAAAAGTAGAACATTTAATATTTAGGGTTACTTCCAAAATACATAATTTAATTAGATCTAAAGCCTATCAGAACAAAATTTTCAAACCTGAGAGAGTACATCTGTCAGAGTGTATGTCTAACATTAAAAAGTTTCTCATTCCTCAACCACAGTAAAAGAGAAGCCCAGAAATGAACCCAGAGGGTTTTGTTTGTACAGCATGAACCTGACATTCCAAGCCAATCACCCCACAGAAATAAAAGCAAGTCTGTTGCAGGCTCGAGGACCTTAGTTGTCTATTTTTAACTTATTTCTGTTTCCACATCTAGAATTCTCTTTATACCAGTTTAAAAATGAGACTCCCTGCATTCCTGGGATGAATCCTACTTGGTCATGGTGTATAATCTTCTTGATGATTTGCTGCATCCTGTTTGCCAATATTTTATTGAGAATTTTTGCATCTATGTTCATCAGGGAGATTGGCCTATAGTTCTCTTTTTTAGTTGAGTCTTTCTCTGGTTTTGGTACTAGAGTGATATTTGCTTCCAGGAATGATTT